>JAPMOQ010015288.1:0-30156 GCA_026543055.1 Argiope trifasciata | reverse complement strand
TTCAAATTGTGTTCTATTAATTTTCATTCACGATTCTTATAATTTTTAATCAATAAGGCTTTGAATAAAATGAAATAGCGTCTGATTTTGTTTTAAAAAATAAACTCATTACTTCCTTCTAAAATTAATTACTATCATTAGCTTTAATGGATATATACATATTAGGGATGAACGCCATTCAGGTAAAAATTAAAATCTGGATTTTTTTGAAACCAGTAATACAAATTTGATGATTCTGTTGAAAAGATGAATTCATATTTCAAATTCATGCTTCATAACTATTTCCCTCTCACACAAATAAATCTTTTCATCGCCAAAAATAGATACATTGAGAGTTTTTTCTCTTTGAATCGCTATTCATTGAACCAGAAAGTCGCCAGGGACATATACATTTCAAAATAACCATTGAGAGTGAAAGCTGAGAGCTCAAAATTGAGTTTCCCCGTTTCTTTGCCACTGAAGTGAAAACGAGTTTTACCTGATTAACGTTTATTCCTAATTCTCATATATATCCATTAAAGCTAATGGTACTATTAATAATAATTAATTTGGGAATGAAGCTATGGATCCTATTCAGACATCATAAAAATTATGATGGAATTCATTAATGCTTTCAGAATTAAGTCTAGGTAGAAATATTAGAATTAATTAGTTTCCCACACATAAAGAATATGAATGATTCGATGTATGCATTCATTACTGAAAGTAAAGCGAATTATTTCAGAATTAGTAGGTGTAATTATTAGTGTTTTTCCAAAGGCATTTACAGATTTTGGAAATATTTCTCATAGAAATGTTTAATTTTTGCAAGAAGCAATGCTAAATAGTTTTAAAATGAAATAAAGTTAATGTAATATAATTTATCATGAAGTTCAATTAAATTAACAAGAAAGTTTATCATCATTAGGTTGAATAATAATCATTTAAATTATTCATGGGAACTAAAGTTTGCTGTTGAATTAAATTTTAATTTCGATGCGTAACATGGTTTTTCTAATTGTTTAAATAGATTGGTGCTAAGTGACATATGTATCCATACTTTTTTATTATTATCATCTTGTAGATATGTGCTTTAGCGTTCTAAACATTTGTTTTATCTCTTTCAGTTTTTTTTACTAATCAACTGACGCAATTGCATGAGGAGGAACCTATAATTCGCAATTTTCTTCTAAATATTATAAAGAAGCTGTTGTTGTTATTTATTGCAAGTTACAAGCTCACTGACAGAAAGCTGTTAGTTTTTTAAGCCTAAATTAGCGTCCCTTGTTTTTTTCAGTAGCATCAACTAGGACCAAGAGTACGACAGCTACTTCATGATTTGCCTTCTCTTGCACAGCCTCTTTTTATACTACTCACAGATAGAACACAGAAGAAAAACTTGTGATTTTTTTTCTTTTCAATATTCAAAGAAAAAACTTCGAAATCAAAAATATTCTACTGCCATATTTTCATCTGTTTTTCTTTTAGCTTGACCTACATGGACATAGAGACACAATAACTCAAACAAGTATCTAGACATAAAACTTCTTATGTCTGGTCTCAAAGAAATTCTCTTTATGTATTCTCTGTGTTTCTCAACAAAATTTGTTTATCTCTATCAAGTGTTATAGACAATATTTGCATATTCAATCTTTGCAATCTTGGCATTTTCCTTTTTTTTATTCACATGAAATTAAAAAAATAACCGTGAAAACAAAAAACACAGAAGAACATTAAACATAATAGTTATATACAAACTCAAACTGCGCATGGGCCAATACCAAGAGATGTGGTACGAATAAGCAATATGTTTTTTTTTTGTTTACATCTGATTTTAAACAGCGATTCAAATCTCATTATGCCCAAAAGAAAGAAATCCAACTTCGGACGTAACACAGTGAATGCCAAAAAGCTTCGTCGGGTTTTCGTTCGGGTTAATCCTTTTGTGTTGTAATTGATTCTTTTCTTCTCCCACCAGCAGCTTCTTGGATGCTTGTACCCTTCTATTAATAGTTGGACGCGGTTTTAATGGAGTTTTTTTTTAAAAAATTTCTCTATGCTATCGTTGTTTTGTTTTGTAACCACATTTGCTAATATTGGTACATGTTTAACATCTGTTGAATTCCTTTTGTTTCCTGAAGAATTTGATAAAATATTCAGAAATATGTCTCTCAGTGCTTCAGAAGCGTTGCCCTCAGTCTTATATTTTTGGAGAATATTTTCTAATGTTTCCAATATACCCGATGGTCCGAAGGGTTGCTTTTTTCCCTCTGGTGTAATTTCATTTTTTCTTGCAACCGCATTTTTTGCCTGTTTAGCATTCGAAACTCCATTATCTCTTTCTTTCTCTTTGCCTTTAGAAGGAATGCATGGTCTTTAGGGCGATTTTCCCCTGTTTTCGTTTTTAGATATTTCTTTTCCGTTTTGTGGCCATTTTTATTTTGTTATCCATCTGCATTGACGGTTCTATTATTTCATTTGAATCAGAGTCCGATGATTTTTTTTTAAATCAGCATATGTTAGTCCTTTAAATTTTTTAATTGGAATAAAAGGGTCGGAGATTAACTTTTCATCGCATTTTGGGAAGTAAAATAAAGTCTCATCATCAGTTACAATTTCCCTATCATCAACATAATTTTCCCTGTCCGTCCTGTTGTCTGATTCCATTTTTTTATATCTAGTTAGCAAAATGAAATTTTCATTTAATTAGATGCACTAAACTGAAAAGTTTCCAAACAATCCTATTGGCAATTAATATTTAATACATTTATGGTAACTTGCCATAAAGTGGAAATTAAAACAAGTGTCTGCACATTAAAAAACTTTGGATATGGTAGAACAATATAAGAGTTCTGCAAATAGTTCGTGCACAGAAGTCCTAATGTCAGTTCAACTGTGAACGCTAGTACTTTAATTGCAGATGCAGAATGTAAATAAATAAAAAAAAAATGTCTGCCCAATAGGTGGATGTCGCCACAAACAAAGTACTTCAAAAATGTATTTCACAACAAAGTTCTGAAACAGTTTTTGAAAATTTCAACATACTTCATTTTTCAGGTTTTCTTCAACGCAATTTGAACAAATTTATGCAAAAATATCCATTATTTACCTTCAAATTTGCTTAATTTCATTAGAACAATAAAACACAAACTACCTTTATCGCAGCGGATCCGAATCACCTGCATATGCCTGTCAGAGATGGAATAATGATTCCAGTTGGATTCCATTTATTCCAGCATTCGATACCACGTTTGCAATTGAATAAAATTTCGCTTATAACATTAAAAAAATGGTAAAATAAGATTTTTTTTTTTGCTTTTTTTCAAAAAAAAAAAAAACTTTTGATAGACGTTTAGTTTCGAGAGTACTTTAATAATTAATGTCAAAGTTATGCAGCGTACACTTACTCCCAAATATGCTTAAATCTAGCAGTTCCAAAGTAATATTGAGGTTCAATCAACGGTTTATAAAAATAAACTTGACAGTTGTCCAATTTCAACCCCATTTGGGAAAAATTGCTTTGCTTTGATAATGTGATTGATTTTCCGAGCATCTGTTTAATATATGTTTATAAATTTTTTAAAAAAAGAAAGAGAAATATCGCAGAAGTTTACTCTACCATAAAAATGACTAACAATTGAGTCATAAAAATAACTTGAGTCATAAAAATAAATAATTATTCCACTTGAATAGAAATATCTCTCAGTCATCTTCATTTTTTGTAACATTCCTATCTTATTTAAGTCTTTTATTTTATTCTTCTGAAGTTATTTTCGAAGTTTGTTTATACATTTCGAGATCTGCTTTTCGCCTCATCTGTTTGTTTTTATTTATTCAATATCTTCGTTTTCAGCAAAAAAATAACTTTAGTCCGTTTTACGCTATGCATAGAATGTCATTTGCTGCCTGCATTTAAGATTTCCGCATGTTTGTCAGATTATTTTTATCTTTCTAGATTTTAAAGCTTAACAGACAGAAAATAAAGTTCTTCTAGCGATAGATATGAAAAAGAGTTTGTGTTCATTTTTTATTTAAATATGGAAGATAGATTCTTTAAACTCTTTTGTTTTAAGAGTTTTAAAAAATGTATGTTTTATTTATTTATTTATTTTTACTATCAGAGACGGAGAGAAAATTTCTAGAATATATTTTGAATATATATGCCACATTTCGGAGACTATTTGAATTAAATTAAGTTATATTAAGCTTTATATAAAATATTGAAAAACATACGAATAAAAACGTTTTGCAGCTGACATTTTGCCTTAATTTTCATGTAAAAAATATTTTCTGGTTGAAATTCACTGTTTTCTGCTATAGCTGTTGTTTTGAGTTATGCTAAAAGCATGAAATTGTTTTACAAAAAACGTAATATGTTTTTTTTATGTTTTTATTCTGATAGATGTATGCTTAATTATAAAAAATAACATTTTAAAAACTGGATATTAAAATATCAAATTAAAACACTTTTTTTCTCTCATTTTCGCATTGATATGCAATTCATTAGTTTTTTTAATGCAAATGTTTGGCTCTGAAAATTGTGGTTTCATATAAAAATCGTTCTGTCTGTATATCTAAAAAAACATATTTTTCTCCATTTTAATAGAATTTTTCACCAATTTCAATTAACATTGAGTAAGCTAGAGAGTACTAAACGAACGGTGTACAAAATGTTTTACAAATCGGAAACAATTGCGATAAATAATTCAGATATTATTCTTCAATATACATATTTTACAAATAAAAATATATTCTGGCCAATTAGCTCTTCAGTATTTCATTGTTTTTAATCGATCACTAACCGATTTCTGCTTTAAAAATGAGAACAAAGCGATGTCATTATTTTGTGCTTTTTTGTCACTAAGTTAATTATTTTATTATTGAGCTTTTGATTACGAATTATCTAAACAATACTTGCTTTCTTTATTATAAGAGATGGAATGACGAATATTAATTGATTTTTAGTAGAATCGAAACACACCAAATTATGTTAATTCGAACAAGCAATAGATTTCATATAGACTAAATTCATATTAAAGTAGCCACTTTGTTAAGAATGAAGTGCGTTTATACGTATATCATATGTCTTTTATTCAATGCTTTGTTAAATCTAGGTTCTTATTATTTTATAAAATATATTTCCAGCATGTTTTCAACCATAGATATAGAAACTATTAAATAAACAAAACAAAATTTCAGTTACTTAATTGATCATTTGACCTTGATTTTTACGTTTAATGACTTCATTGAAGATTGATGTTGACTTTTTTTCTACAGTGACTTTGGTTAACATAAAAGCTTTTAGAAATATTATGTATGCTTTCTGAATATGGATATATATCCTCGTCTAGAAATTACTTTATATTTTTTACATAATACGTATAGAAAATTTATTGACCGCAAACTTGAGTATATCAATTTTCCGTTCTTTAAGACATCCAGTTCTCGCGCATCTGTCCAAAACTTGACCATTTAATTACATTGCACCATACGTGAATATTTCATGCATTTAAGATCTAACTGATGTATTAGCATAAATGTTTATTGTAATCTATTCCAATAATAAAACCAAATTTTGTAAATTGATTTGACAAAAAAAGTCACTATTAATCCTCAATGAAGTCATTAAAAGCAAAAAGCCAAGGTCAAATTATCAATTAAGCTATTATTTCTCATTACTTTCACTGCCAATATAGCTTGCTGAACATGTTCTTTTTATTTTAATTTTTTCATTAAGGAATCTAATTTTCTGGATTCAAAAGGATACAACTGTTCAATAGATTATCATGTGTTCAAAATGCAAAGATAATATTTAAGGGAAAAAGTATTCATAATTTAACAGACGATAAATTACATAAAGAATTTCAGATGAATTAATGTATTAATGTTTTGATTTCTTCAATTTTATAAAAATCAAATTTTTAATATCTCTTTTTTTAATTTTTTTAAAAATTTATTTTACTGATATATAATATTCATGAATTCTAAACAGCTCTCAAACTTGTATTAAATATAATTGTCAAATATATATATATATCAATTGTGTCAACTTTAAATGAATCTTAAATCGAAAATGCTAGATTTTTTTTATGGAAGATTTAACTGGAGAGATGAGCAAGAACACTTATGAATTTCCTCCACGATGATTCTTTAGCTGTCAAGTTTTCAAAAATTAATTAATTTTGTTAATTTTTTGAGAACTAAACCTTGCTCTGAAATGCAGCATCTTAAAAACTAATTAACAATTAAATTTGTATATTATATAGGATTCATATAAATGTTCAAATTAAATACTAGTTTTCGACATGTTACATGCATGTAAGATTAATTCGCAGAACTAATCCAAGAATACCTTAGTTTGTGCAAAACCTACAACTCATTCATTTTTTGGGGGATTTTTAAAGGTAAAGACATCTTTCGAAAAATTATAAATAAATCATTACTTACTTACATGTGTATTTATTTTATATAAACATGAGCAAATTTAATCTCTCATTACTCACGTGAACTGAGAAATATAACTGTGCTTGTAATGCATGAATTGTAGGACAAATGGCCAGCTACCTGCCACTGTACCACATTGTACGACGAACTGATATCGTATTTTATTACATTATTCAATATTGTTTTGAAATTCAGTGCTTTTGGAAACAAAAGTAATCTAAAAATTTGCCAGAATGATATACGGAAAAGAATACACTTACCTACTTACATGTATATTTATTTTATATAAACTTATGAGCAAATTTAATCCTCCATTACTCACGTGAACTAAGAAATATAGCTGTGCTCGTAATGCATGAATTGTAGAATAAATGGCTGACGATCTGACATTGGGGTGGCATGGTAGTTAGTACAAAACCTAAAACTCCTTCATTCTTGGGTGATTTTTAAAGGTAAAGACGTATTTCGAAAAATTATAAATAAATCATTACTTATTTACATGTGTATTTATTTTATATAAACATGAGCAAATTTAATTCTCCATTACTCACGGGAATTTTAAAAAATAGCTGAGCCTGTAATGTATGAATTGTAGGACAAATAGCCGGTGACCTGACATCATATTTTAATACATTAATCAATACAGTTGTGAAACGCAGTGCTTTTGGAAACAAAAATAATCTAAAAATTTGCCAGAATGATATACGGAAAAGAATACACTTACCTACTTACATGTATATTTATTTTATATAAACTTATGAGCAAATTTAATCCTCCATTACTCACGTGAACTAAGAAATATAGCTGTGCTTGTAATGCATTAATTGTAGAATAAATGGCCGACGATCTGACATTGGGTAGTTAGTACAAAACCTAAAAATCCTTCATTTTAGGGTGATTTTTAAAGGTAAAGACATCTTTCGAAAAATTATAAATAAATCATTACTTACTTACGTGTGTATTTATTTTATATAAACATGAGAAAATTTAATCCTCCATTACTCACGTGAATTAAAAAAAATAGCTGAGCCTGTAATGTATGAATTGTAGGACAAATAGCCGGTGACCCGACATCATATTTTATTACATTATTCAATACAATTTTGATACTCGGTGCCTTTGGAAAAAAAAAATAATCTAAAAGTCAACGACGATCTGACATTGAGGTGGCACGTCTTCTTCATTTTTTGTGCTATTTGTGAATGTGTGAATAAACCCTCCCCCCCCTCAGTGAAAAAGGCTTGTACATGTGAGTGAGGGGTCTTTATGCTCAGGGGTCTTTAAATTCAGAAGCTACTGAGCCCCTTTTCTGCGATTACATGGATACGACACTAACATGAGATAAATATTATGCACCCTCAGAAGCTACTGCACCCCCGTTCCGTGGTGATACGGACACGACATTATCATAAGATAAATGTTATGTATTTGAATAATTCTTTTTCCTACCCAAACACATATATTTTGCAAGACAATCAGGGAAACAAATTAAATTCATATATTGAAACTCAATCAAATTTATTTTTAAGTACTTAAAAACGTTTTGGTCAACAGAAGAATTGCACCTTTCCGTTATTAAAACTATTTGATGCACGGATTTAAATATATATTCAAAAGCCTTTTGTATTTAAACAAACAAAAACAATTCCAATCAGTTAAATCAATCATTTTGAATTTACGATTCATAGAAATTTATAATAAATAAATATTTAAAACGCATCATTTTCGTGTTTTGTGTATAATTAGATATTTCTGTCTTATGTGGTTTTCCAAAGAGATTAAATGTATATTTTAATTCATAATTTAAAGAACAGTGGAACATTCGTTTGTGTAAATTATTTCAGTCTCATATTTAATATGTTATAATAATACTAAATTAATTAATATTAGAAACGGTTGATAGCTCATTTCTAAGGTAGTTTTTTTAATTAGAATTTTCGTGCTTTACTTTTTTTCCTGAAGGAAAAGTTATTACATCGTGTTTGCACGGGAAATGCAATTGCTTTTAAAACACAATTAACAATCAATTAGACAAGTTTTGCAATCTTTTTATATTATTATTTTTTGTAATGGTACATCCACAAAAATACGATAATGAACATCCACATTGTGAAAATAAGATGCATTCTTCGAGAATTACTCCACTAATCACATTATCTTCAACGAAATGCAGTTATTTGTAAGATATTCTAATGCAGTAGAGCGAAAATATTTAATGGCAGACGAAAATTATTGAAACATGTAAATATGCTACAATAAAAGTGCTGCAAAAGATTTAAAAAACAACATTCCGAACTATTTTATATTTCAGAAAACTAGCAGACGATTTACAACATCTGATGAAATAAGCAAAAAGGAAAATAACGCCGGCTCATGCAAATAAATGCTCAAAACTCGTTGAGTTATGCATGAATAATTGCAAAATTCGTGCATTTTCTCGTCAAAGAAGAATGAAAGTGCTTTTTGAATAAGGTATTCATAAAAAATGATAATGAATAAAACATTAGACGCTAGCTTCTGATGAGAAATCTGACGCGTTAATAAATAGTGAAATGAACGAGACGACAATGTCGATTGAATCCAACTTACTGTTTCGGTTTTTGCTGAAAATACAATATTGATGATAGCATTTTGGCTTCGAGCTTAAATAGAATCTAAGACACGAGATTCGCAAGCAAAGAAATAGCTTATTAATAAAATAACAGAAAGTTTTCTCTTTTTGCATGATTAACTTATGTTTATATAAATAGCATTTATGTTATATTTATCAGCATAAACATCATTAGGACATAATCAATGAAATTCATTAGAAATAATAAAATTGTAATGCTATCAATTAATGTAACCTTATTATACACTAATTTGCTGCTAAATAAAAATATTTATTAATATCCAGAAAATTCTTTAACATTACTGCTTTTGCATAAAAAATACTGTAAATGGTCTTTCAAAGTTAAATGTAGTTTCGTAAATAATTCTTCAAATAATTAGTCTCATGTTATGCAAAGTTAATTTGTAAAGCTCTTTCCTGCTTATTTTTTAAAAAACGGCACGTGATTTTGTCAATATTTTAAAAGTCGTAATTCGAGCGATTGTACTGCATGTTTGGATCATTTATGTATCCGAAGTACCAGAAAATTGTTGTAATGATTCGAGAATTCTAACTAAAGACAACTTTGATTAATGTCAAAACCCAAACACGCCTTCATCTAGGCAAATGAAATTTGATATGTAGATTTTAAACCTTTATAGATTTCTATTGAATTTTAATAGAAATCCATTTAGTGAAACTCTATATTCCTGTTGGAAATAAGATAACTTTATAAGGACAAAACATAAACAACTAGGTAGGTGAAATTTCGTAGGAAATTTTATTACCTGTAGTGTAGGTACGTATCAAACGAAATTCGTAAAAACGTTGATCGTTTCTCTTTGTGTACTATTGTATGTATATAAGGTTATTCTTTGAGATAAATTAGGCCTAATTAGTAAATGCAATTTATCTATTAAGAAAAAGAACCACACAATGACGATTAGAAAATAACTTGAAATTTATTTAACCGTGGTTACATCTTGTAACCAGAACGAAAAGTAAAAAAAAACATCGTATGACGCACATTTGCTTGAAACACACACAAAGACAACAAAACAACATCTAAAAAAATTCAGTCGATCTTTTTACCTAACATTTGATTTTTTGTTTATACTTACGGCGATAAAACAAAAATTCCTCTTCTTCAATGATATGCAAATAAGAGTCATCTTATTTGCATATCGTTTTAAATTCCCGCTCCTGTACGACTGCATCGAATTAGCTGGATTCGAAAAATTTGAACCCGATTGCGGATGCTGCCGATATAAATAGGAGAATTTTGATTTATTCCCAACAGTTATTGGATCATAACTGGAGTGATTTAAATAAATGATACTCTGTAAGGGACTCCGCAATTAAAACTACAGCTCTTGCTCAAATTTTTATTCCATAAATCGATAAAATATGTCCAAAAGGCGTATAAACTCGATTGATTCAATGTTTAATTCTTGCCAATTACCTACATCTTGTAAGAAAATGTCGCCAGTGCCAATCAGGATATTCTCAGACTTATACAAAGACCAGAATTTTATGCATGACAGCGGGGGAGAGGGGTAAGAGGCTTATTAAAGAAAGTGTCGGTAGTACTAGTCATACTTTTAAAGATAACCCATGATTCTCTGTTATCTAAATATGTATAATGACAATAAAATACAACTAATTCGTTTCTTAATCAGTAAGGCGAACAATAATATTAGAAAAAAAAGAGGATAACTAGAGGTGACCACTCACTTTGGTTATATTGTGAGAAATAAAAGTACAATCTTTGAAACTGAAATCTACTATCGCAAATTTCAAGTGATCATGTGAGAGCAACATTTTTTATTCAGCTATTATTTGTCTAAATTATTTGTGTGTAAAAAGAGATTGTAGAAAGGAAAAAAATTGAGCTAATTATGAAAAGAAACATTGTTTATCAAAATTCGTAAGAATTCAAAAAATGAATAATTTGTAAATCTAATTGTAACTTTAGTTGACCATAAATCGACAAATGCTACAACATTCTGCATTATTTTAATTAGTTGAACGTTTTCCTGAAGCAACAATCTACCGTTTAAACAAACAATACTTTAACTTGTTTCGTTTATTTTTTTTTTCAAAAGTTTCGCTAGTAAGAAATAACACTGTGATTTCCAAGAAAAAAAGACTAGTATAGTAGACGTTATATAATTGAAAAGTTATGATGTAAAAGCCGAATCCAAATAAAATTACATTAGCAGACGATGGATATTTCAAAAGCTATACTGTGAGACCCCACTCCAAAAAAAGCTTAAATCAGCAATTTGTTGCCTCCGCATTTTAAGGCTTCAACAATTATTTGCATTTAAATCGCTTCAAAAACATCGAGCCAAAATAGCATTTTGTTCCCAAATGAAAAAAACAGAAATTTTGGGGAAATTTATTTCTTACCATTTACAAAAATTATGATTAAAAGAATTGAAACCTTTCAGCAAGATTACGATGAAGATTGCTTCTGTAGGCTCCGAAGTGTAAATCGGATTGAGTGTCGTCAAAATAAAAATAAAAAATCTGGACATCCTTCCTTACAAAAAATGAATTCTAAATTGGGTCATTTAGATATTCATAAGACTACTAAATATGGAAAAATCAGAAATAGTTAATCTATACTTATAATAAAACTCAATGCGTGTGTGTGTGGGCCCTCTACAGGCCAGACCGTTGGACCTACAGCTACCAAATTTGGTACATGTATACCTTGGAGGTCGGAAATGTGCACCTCGGAGCCCTTTTTTCAAATTTTTAATTAGAATTTGAATTAATTAAAATTTAAGCGAAATGTCGAATTTTTCCGCTATAACTTCCGAAAATATTATCGCACAAACATGATTTTTACATCAATTTAAAGATTAAGAAATTAGATTTCGAAAGGTATCAGTGGTTTAATATGTAATTTAAGTTTCTATTTTTAACGAATTTTTAAATAAATATTTTAACCATGTTTTTTTAGCACGTGACGAGATAAAATATAAGAAAACAATAACGGAAGTTCAAATTAAAAAAAAAACTATCATCGCAAATTAAATCTAAAGAAATGCAACTTTTAGCACGTGACTCGATAAAATAAAACAATTTGATATTTTCTAAAAAAATAAATGCAAAGCAGAGGTTTCTATAATTGTTTGCAATATCTAATTAATTAATTCAACAAATCTTCTTTATTTACGATAAACCTGATTGAATTTAGACAGGTTATGTATTTAAATTCAGACCCAATGGCATATTTCTATAATCGTTTGCAATATCTGTAGAATTAATTCAATATTTTTTTTTCCATTATAAAATGTAATAGTTTCTACAAAAATAAATGGAAAGTCAAGGTTTCTATAATCGTTTGCAACATCTAAATCAATTATTCAATAATTTTTTCACTTTTTCACTTTCTCTAAAAACCCATAATTAATATTTTGGCAACATCACCGAAAAAAACATTTTTAATATTTTGGAAGCATAACTGATAAATTATTGGAGCATTAAACCCAAAAAGTTTTTCCGAATAAAGTTACCGACTCTTTAACTACTAATAACTGAATCTTTTAACTAAAACTATTTCCTAAATTTTGTTCTGATTTTAAAGAAAAAATAACATATTTTTTATCTATACTTATAATAAAGCTCAATGTGTGTGTGTTGGCGCTTTACAGGCCAGACCGTGGGATCTACAGCTACCAAATTTGGTACATGTATGCTTTGGGGGTCGGGAATGTGCACCTCAGAGCTCTTTTTTCGAATTTTTTAACTTAGAATTTGAATTAATTAAAAATTAAGCAAAATTTCAACATTTTTCCTTTATAACATCCCAAAATATTATCGCACAAACAGAATTTTTTTATCAAGTTAAAGATTCAGTGTTTTAACACATAACTTAAACTTCTATTTTAAACGAATTGTTAAAGAAATGTTTTAACCATATTTTCAACAATATATTTCAGATAAAACAATAAAATTTAATCTGCAAGAGCACGTCAAAGGGAAAAAAATTAGGTTTTATCACAGTGTTGCCATCATTTTGACGGAAGTTCAAATTTTGAAAAATCAACTATTACTGCAAATTAAATCTAATTACCAATTTGTAAAATATTATTAATAGGCATATATATTGTTTAATACTGTTAATTTGATCTAAATTAAGTAAATAATTACATTTTATGTAGCTTGAGTCAAACAATGCATTTATGAATAATGTGTTTTAGATTTCTTCATACTTTGCTCAGTGAGCCATATGTTACAAAATATTTTTATTAATATTTTAAATAAAAGTTGCTACATCAATCAGTTTTCTAAATCAATAATTAAAATTGATTGATTTATAAAATTAAAGATGTTATTAGGAAAACATGTTCTTTTAGAACTTTCCATCCATTATCCTAAAGAAAATATTAATTTCAGGCTAATCAATGCTCGGAATTACTTCAAGGCTAATAAATATGTGATCTAATTGAAAATTTTAGAACGCATTACTCATGGCGAACCAGCTGGTAGCCTAAGGCTCCTAGCATTTCATAACTTGTACTAAAAATCATTGGATCAATAATATTTCAATAATTCTAGTATTATTTTGATCCATTGGTAAACAAGAATAAGTAAACAAGAACGATGAACTTAAGTCAATTTATAACCCTAAAGATGCCAGTTCAAAAGCTTTCATTTGATTCCTGAAGAAATCAAATTAAAAGAATTTAAAACTAAAGTATAATTTTCCCCTTATAAAAAATATTACATGAAAGAGAGAGGAAACATTTTTATAATAGATTTATACCACAGTTGGTATCTCAACCTTGGGAATGAGAAATTTCAAGAATGGAGGTTAGTTCTAGCCATCCTGTTGGGAAAAAAAAATGTTGTAGAGGTAGTTTATCTCTTACTGAACGTGTCTCTTAAAGACGGGATTGCGCTCTGGGCGGGGATAACCCCAACTCAACATTATTCCTATTCAATGCAGTGGTCTGACCATTCAATGTTCCTTCAAGGCGGGTGGGAAAAGTCGTTTGTGATTATTAACAGTTTCAAAACAGGAGCCATTCTAATAATAGAAAATCTGTTGGAAATCCATAGTTAGAGGGCAATATTAAGGGCGTAATCACATAAAAAGTAGTCTATGAAATTCATGACTTATTTTTAAAAATTGATTTACGTTTCTCTAGGCGTTACACTTTCAGCAGAATATTGATTGTGTGTTTTTTTATGTATAAATTGTAATGTCCAAATATTCACTATAACGCTGGTTTATGTCTATAAGTTAGTTAGGAGTTCCGTGCTATATTATGCTATAGTATGTCATGGATAATGCGTTTATCCATTGTTGCAAAAAATGGAATTAACTTTTAACTGAGGAGGGGAAATTTTAGGACTTAAATGAGGAGGTGCAATCTATGAGACCTCATTTAATTTACACTCAAATGAAATGAATGAATGAATGTAATTTCTAATGAATGTATTAGTATAAAAATTTACCAATATATTTTGCAGATATTTTCCTTGATATATAGATAAGTTTCAGAAATTTTTCAAAATATATTGCCATCGAAAGAAGTAAATTTGTTGAAGCATATGTTTTCTTCTCAGATTGCATATTACAATAATTAATAATCTTGAAAAAACGTAATAATTTTTATTTTTAAGTCATATTTATTTTTCCGATATATAAATGTATACAGAAAAGAATATTATGCAAAATTCAACAATTATATGAAAAAAATAACACTGGATAAAATTGGCCCCTTTTTTATTTTTTGTGTGTTTTTCACAGCACAGTTTTCGAGGGTATTTTAAACATACAGGTTAAGAACTAGCATAAAAATCAAACTATAAATTTTGTATAGATTGCTCTTTGTATATTAATGTATTTTACAAATTTTTCAAAATACATTATCATTAGAAAAATTAATTATGTTTGAATGCATATATCAAAATCAGTTGAATGCGAACTTTCATATAAAAAGTCTTCTGTACTATTACCTTCATCACTAAATCCCTTTCTGCTTCATTTAAAAATCTACAGAGCACTGCTTTATAGTAGGGTAAGTAAATTCAATGATATTTCGAGGCTCGAGATTTAACGCCATCTGGTAAGCCTTGTTTATCACTGGAGCATGCCGTGCGGTCTCAGAGACCACGCTCGAAGAAATAACAGAATTATTTAAAAAAGAATATGCTGAAACAGGTGGAAAAAATACGCATGTATTGGTGATCATGAAAACGGAAGCTACAGGGTCGATTCATTCAAAAGAGCTAAAAATAGAATAGGGCAGATCTAAAGTTCATCTCTAGCGGTATCACAGACCACACGTCCCCAGTTAAGGGTTAATATTATATTATAAAAAATGGTAATATAATATATTGTAATTAATATAACAAACGAGATCAATATCATTATATCTGATCATTGATATCGCTACTATATGATCTACATAAATATCATTACCAGATTTAATGCTTTTTGAGTTCAAATTCCATCAATTTTAGAAACTGGTAATCATTAATAAAAACTTTAAACTATATTATTTTATGTTCATACCATTCATTTTTCATAAGAAAAAACTTTTTATGCGCTCACCGAAACTATGAATTCATGTATCTACATCTTCCATGACTTCCACTTTTCTCACTAGCAAATAAGCGGAAATAGATGCATATAGAAGTTTCATTAATTTT
Organism: Argiope trifasciata; assembly: GCA_026543055.1. Taxonomy (NCBI): domain Eukaryota; kingdom Metazoa; phylum Arthropoda; class Arachnida; order Araneae; family Araneidae; genus Argiope; species Argiope trifasciata. The sequence goes on along the minus strand of JAPMOQ010015288.1, from coordinate 14,468 downwards.
TTCCCCTTCTGGTCACAATTCATTAATATACGCAATTAATTAATTTTTACTGGAATGTCTCTTGAGGAAGTCATATTTCAGAATTCAGTAAGTTAAGAATATGTTCATTGCTTTCCACTCAAACAAAAACACTTCTCATAATAGCGGTTGTAGTTAATTGTTTATTCTGATGTATATTTATTATGGTTAATAGTAGTAATAAAACTAATTAGTTTATGAATAAACTGATGGATACTAAGCAGTCTTCAAAAAGGTTACGATAGAATTACTTAATAACATCAGAATTAAGTAATTAAGAAAATTATTAGAGTAATTAGATTCTCATACACAGAATTCGCATTTAATTACCATGCATACTCTTAAAAGCAATAAAAAAGAAACATTATCCTCAAATCTAGCAGAGATAATTATTAATATTTAATCAGAGACATTGGAAAATCTGTGAATATATTCTCTCAGAAAAGAATGGTTCAAAAAAATGGAACAAAGAAGTTAATGTGTCGGAATAAATGTAGAACAAGAATGTATTTGACCATTAATCTCAATTATATTAATAATTGAAGCTAAAATTCACTTCCACAACAAAGTTCTATTTTTGAATATTACATATCGTTTCATACATTTTAAGACAATGACAAAATGACTTGGTACTATTTATAATCATCTTTCTTATCATCCATTTCTCATGTACTTTTTGAGAAATATTTTTAAAAATTTAATATTTTTTGAATTTTTAAATGGATCTGAAAAAAAAATCGAATAAATCCTAATTTTTATTTCCAGAACGGATGGATTATGGTTTTTTAAGGGTAAATTATTTTTTGAGATTATGTTAATGCATTTTATTTCATTATCGTACTAAATTGTACTATAATTAAATTGATAGTAATTTTTAAAGCGGAGAAAATATATATTATTTTTTGTCGAGTATCATTTGAGAATTAAAAAAACCACTTTTCAAACGAAAATTTCATTCATTCGATAATTTTATTACAAATAATGATTTAAAATAAATTATGATTAAATTATTAACAATAAAATTAGTTATCAAATTCAAAAGGTATTTTGGCGATTTTAACGTTAGCTTCTGAATATATTATTAAACAAAAAATATAATCCGAACGTTTATAAACATTATAAAATACTGCATATCGTTTTGATGATATTAACATTCATATCATTTATTCATTTGCTCTTCATCGTACGTATATTTTCTTAATTTTGAACGTTTTTAAAAATATTTTGACATATTTTTCAATGAAATAATTCATTATTTCAATTAAATCCATTTCCTTAATTTTTTTCCTATCGATTGTATGTATTTTTTCCATTATTGTTTGTTTTGTTTATAAGACAAAGGAAGCAAAAACCATATACTATTAAACGATTATTATTTACATTATTAATGGAATGTTAAGGTAAATTTTTACAATAAATGCTACAAACACAATATTATTTATACTGTACAACAATATTATCCGTCATATATTTATGGAATGCCTTTGAGGAAATTTTGAAAATTATTCGATAACGAATTAAAGTTATCTAGTCAAGATCTTTTATTACAGATTATTCTAAATACATTATTGACAAAGAAAAAAAAGAAATTGTAACCATATATCTTAGAATATCTTTCAGAATATTTATTATCTGGAAATAATTTATATATTATGGAAAATACTATATTAAATATATATTAAGTTATTTTCTTCAGTTATTGTTTCATCTAAGTATGTGAAGATATACGCATTAATCACAAATAAGCCATATAATAGCATCATCTATAAGAAGTGCAATTGAAATTGTGAAAGTAAAATAGCTTTGATTTCTTTGTTTTCTTTTTATTTATTCTGTTTATAAGAAAGTAAATAAATAAACAGATCAGGTTTTCATTTTATTTGCAGGCTGAATAACTTTAATTTTTTAAAAAAATCTTTTTATAACGATTTACGGAATCGAGAAGATGTAAGTTTTAGTTGAAAAAGCAAAAACCGCATCTGGTAATCATAGATAAGAAAACGTTAAAGTACATGATTAATTAAGTTGAATTTTATTTTATTTATTTTATAAAGAACTATATATAAACTTTGAACAGAAATCATCTGTTCATAAAATCACTGAAAGAGTTTTTTTCTAATTTTTTAATTAAATTATATTAGAAATAAAAAAATAAACTGCAGCCCACGTAATCACTATTAAATATCAAATATCTGCCGAATGCGAACTGGAGTTAATATAATTCCAAAATTAATTTTACTTTGCTTTCCATGGCTGAATCTTACGAACAATTTTCTTCCCTTTCTATAATAACACAAGCTGTAAACAGTTTAAAGGCTATGAAAGAAACATAATGAAATATCGTGTACCATCTTCATTTTAACCCAATGAAAAATATGCCCTTTTTCTATGCTCTCTGATTCTGCTTAAGTTCAATTAACATTTCAACGCGATTTATTTTTATGAATTACTTTATACATTTTTAAAAATAAGTGAAATATCAAAACATATTTCTTAATAGTTTTCGATAATTCAGGGACTAAGCAAAAAGAATGTTTATGCAAAGCCAAACTGATTGGTTTTTTGTTTATCTTAAATTTTCCCCATGATCAGACGATAAATCTCCTATTCTCGAGATAAGAATCGAAAACACGTAATTTCAATAATTTAAAAAATTTCTTTCGAAAATTATATACCAACCAATTATATACATACCAACAGTCTTCGTTGGGTTTTTCATCTTTCGAATTTTCAGAGTTTTGACAACGACATTGAATCGTAAACTCTGTTTCTCATACGAATAATACAGCAAAAATAATGCATATGAATTTTCATGATAAGAGAGCCATTTTCGAAAGCTAATTACAAAAATTACTAAATATATTAGTTTATCATTAATCTTATGTACAAAAACATTCTACTAAAGCTATTTTAAATGTGTTTTTTTTTGCCTCTGATTTTGCTTTGCTTCTTTTTTTTTTCCTTTTTTTTTCACAAAATATTAAATATCTGGAGCTTTCTGAATGTTTTTCTGAAATAAAGTTCAGATGGATACTTGTAATTAAATTGTGTATGTAATCGTAAACATTACTTTTCATCTGTTAAAAATAATACCTAAGATGCCTGATAAACAAGAATCAAATTTGTAAGTTAATTACTAAAATTTCTAAAAGTATTAGTAAATCATCAATCTTATTTATAGAGAATTTTTGCGTTATATATTTTCAAAGTTAATTGCCTCAACTTTCCGTTCCTTGTTTTTTTCTTAACTTGCAAATTTCTTAAATTATTAATAGTTTCCTACTCTTTTTTTAAAACTAGAGAATAAAAAATATTAGTTATTAGATTATATTAAAATTTGAAATAATAATTCACATTTATTTGGAAAACTAAACTTGTGGTATATTTTCAACATTTTATATTTTCATATCCGACCTTTTTTTGTTTGTTTAACTTGAAGTAAAATGAAATAATACTTTTTATAATATGAAAAATGAAATAATACTTTAATGAAATAATACGTAAAATGAAATAATACTTTAAAATGAAATAATACTTTAAAATGAAATAATACTTACTCTCTTTCGAACGCAAACTATTTTTGTAGTTTTTTTTTTAATTATAGACGTAATTTTGTAATGGCAACAATTTTAAATTAATTTGAACTTCGTCTTCTGACACCAAATTAAAGAGTAATCTGAAAATATAATTGGGAAATAGTCATAGAATATTTTAACTGGTTTTATATGAATACAAATTGGTAAAATTAATTGGTAAAATCAGTCTAGTTATCAAGCTTGGTTTTGCGCCAAGATCTTATTTTGTGATATGTCCTGAAAAAGAAAGAAAATTTAAAGAGTGTGCAGCCAATTATAAATTTAATAGAGGTAAATAACATTAAAATCATGTAAAAAATTGACAACATTTATGCAACAATTGTTGATGGGTGATTGCAGATTTATGACACACGATGAACGGGGCGTTATTGACGTTGAGATTTCCTGCTTAAAAATGTTAGGAAACCACTGAGTACCACTAATGAAATTTGTAAGCGTCTTCAAATTTTGTATAGAATAATACAGTGCAAAATAGGTGCAATGATTGGTATCGGGGGACTAAATTGTTTTTTACTTAAATTATTTTACTAATTATTTGTAATACATATGATTTTTATTCTTGAAATTTATTTTGTCTCATTTAAAATAATAGAATATTTCTTTTTAGAATTTTTACTGGTAGCTGTTAATAAATACTGATATGTAATAAAAAATTCAATAATAATGATATTAATGATACGGTTTGAATTACCTGAATTATACGAAAATCTACTTCTCTTTTAGCAAAACTAACCGATTTCATTAGTACTATTAATCAATCGGATTCGTGCCCAACTGGGAAATCATTGAGAGTTGCGATGATTGATATTCTGACATTTTAATCACTTTAAGTGCATTTTTAAGATTCGTCCATTGTGATCGCTGACACGAAAATTCTTTCTTGTTGGAAACTTTCTGTTTGGGTCAAAAGTGAATCTCGAACTTGTCACGAACTTTTCCTACTTTTCTCTCCAAACTTTTGACACGAATCAGCTTTGGATTCTTACTGTTGTGAAATAAAGTTTTCATTTCGCTGCCTAACTTTCAATTCTTGTGAAAGAGGCAAGATATTTCAATGAAATTTGAACTTTTCTTGCTATTTTATGAAACATAATTTTAGATTCCCATTCCGTTTTTTTTTATTATTTTATTTATTAATTTAATATTATTCCATTTAAGAAATTACCTCATGATATTTTAAATTCCTAAAAAAATTTGTGAATTTAAAATTTGCAAGAACTAAGAGAAAAAAGAATCAGGTCATTCAAGTTTAGTAAAAGTGCAGCAAAATATTATTTAAATTTTAGGTACTGTATTAAATTAAAAAGATTTTTTTTAATTTTGTTTCCTAACAAAATGTAATTTTTTAAATTAATCATTTATACTTTTTAATATCTCGTAACAATCAAATTTTGCAAATATTAGGTGCCTTATCAATAATATTTATGTCTACAAACGGCACTAACCATATAGATTCCAAATTAGCCGAAGGAATTTTCTTTTAGCTGTTAATAGAAAATTTTATTTTGACGATTTTAAAATAGTATATTCTTAGTGTACCTAAATTAAAAAAAAAAATTGGAAAAATTTAGTGTATTTGTGAATGAATGAAAAATGAATCAAAAATTCAATTTTTAAGAACGTAAGGCATTCCAAGCTAAGTAAATATATATATAGCTTAGGCACACATAAATTTAAATAAACTGCCTCATAATTCAAAATATCACCATTTACTCAAGAAATGATTCGTAAATGTCATTAGCATGGGCTTTTAATGTGAAAGAAAACTGCAGGTATAAGACAAAATATCAGGAATACCCATTTAAAAGTGAGGCAACCTTCGTCCGTCCAATAAAGATTGCTTCGTGTTGCAAAAATGTTCGACGAAGTGGAGGTATGAATCAAGCATTTGACAGTGTTAGAGCTGCATGGGAAAATTCTGTACTTAGCAAGGAATGATGATCGTCAACCTCTACAATGTGAAAAAAGGCGTGATAAATGGAGTTAGCCTCACTGGAGCATCCATGTCCAAAATAGTCAAATTTGTGTTTAATTCAAGGACCACTGTGTCATGGTTTAAGACAGTCTGCATAAACCTCGGTAAGGTGTCTTCTTCAAAACTCAATAAAGGGAGATTGAAGTTATAGACGGGTTACCGGCTACGGTGACCGTGATAAACGGGTATTTACATGGACAGGCGCCAGAAATCGCAAGATTACATTGTCACAGATGACATCTGAGAGGAATATCCAACTTCAGAACTCCATATGAATGAAAACTATTTAACGAAAATTATATGCTTCGAACATTCACGGCAGAGTAGTTATTCCAAAACCTTAGTTTTGAGTCGATATGCTATGAAAACACTAAGGTGGTTCCGAAATCATTTAAACTGGACACAACTGCAATGAGAACGTGTAATTTGGTCTGAGGAACTCTCATTTATATCATTCAAAACCACTGGAACTGTGTTCTTATGGCAAACACCGGCAGAAGAATCTCACGTTGACTGCCTGGTTCCAACCATGAAACATGGAGAGGGTTCTGGGATGGTATGGGCCCAATATCTTCTCGTGGATTAGGACCGGGGAAACATCCTGTGTTTCAAGATGCTCTGCCGTTGGGTTTAAATATGTTTACATGAGCATAATGATGAAGTGGACTAACCCGGTATCCTCAGTTCCCTGATTTCAATATTATCGAAACTCTGTGGAGAGTTTTAGAGAACAAAGTTGGTTCTCGGTTTCCTTCTCCGCGCATACAATTTGAACTCGAGACGGCCCTGCACTGCCCCTGAACTGAGCTCAAGACTTTTATTTGTCAACCCCACTGACTGCAAGCTGTCATTCAGGCATATCGTTGTTCATCCCCATGCTATTTTTTAAAAAAAATTCACAGATGCTCCTATTATTTTGTCCTATACCTACGCTTCGTCGGTAAATATGTTTTTCAACCAATCAATCAGCATATAAAATCAAAAAAAAAATTCTGCTCTGTTTGACAATTGAAAATATATTTGTTTTAAATGATTTCACGATTTTGAATAACAGTACAGTACTAAATTCAATGTAATTTTTCTGTACATTCAAATTTAGAAAAAAATTCCTAAAATAGTTAAACTGGTTGCTTACAATGATTCTATTTCTAAATTTTCATTAAATACTATGATAATTGTTAAAATAAAAAATGGACTAATGGATTAATACATGAGATTTCAATAAAAAGGCTCCTTTTATGACTCACTCCATTTTATAAAAGCTTTTACAAGAGTTTATTAATCTTTCGAACGCTCCAGAATGTAAATAAATTTTAGAAACTTAACAATTTATCCTTATTCATTATTCACTACAATTTTTTTTAGAAAATATGTGAGAAAATGAATTAGATTAAAATATAAAATGATTTACGTTTGAAAAAAATCGTTTGCAAATTTCTTCATTTACTATTTTTGTATCACGTTTTGACTACGAGAAAATAATTTAAATATTTATTTATTTGATTTTTTTTAAATCAAGCAGAGTGTTTCTTCTATTTTAACTATTTTAAGATAAATGAAAGTAGGATCTTATCTAGAGTAAATATTAATAATAAATGTGTTAAATATTTACATCAGCAATCAATTATAGAGAGTTTTAATTCTCTTGCCAGAGAAAGTAAAAATAAAAATCAAATAATTGTTTTAAATTCAATGGAGGTTAAAAAGAATTTCCTTCTCTAAAAATAATCCTTTTGAATTATTTTGAGATTTTATTTACAATAAATCGGAAAAATTACAAATATACATTGGTATAAAATAACGGAGAAAAAAATCAAAATCATATTTTTATTCTGATAGAATACTTATTTTAATATCTACATTACGATTTAAATTTAATTTGAGAATAAGTCCTTTTATTGAAGTTGATCGGCATCAGCTTTTAATTATATTTCATTTTGCAATTTAAATAAAATGTTTTCAATCAAAGTATTTTTCGTGTTTGTCTCATAAGTGAAACAAGATAATCTTTAAAATGTAGGCAGCCACTAAAAACAATTTTTTCAAAACTTCATTTATTTATGTAAATCTAAATTATGAATTTAAAATTAATAATAATGTATTCATTGGAACATAATATATTATTTTTAACAAATTGCAAATCGTTTAAATTTTTTACCTAAAATATGTTTTTAAAATACTGCACGAGAGAAATAATTTGTGAAATTTTAATTTCAGTCACACAAATTAATTTCGCATTTAAAAGAATAAACGAATTTTTGGCTTTCATTTTTTACACTTTGAAGAAGACTTAAATATAATTTTCAATAACTGAGGAATTTCTAAAGAAAGTCGTTATATTTTGTGCTGTTATGAAAAATTATAACTAAGTATTCCATTTGACTAAAACTTATTGTTAGCAGACCTTTATTTTCTTTATTCGTATTGTATTTTATTCTTTTTTTCCTTTGTTATTTCAAAATAGTTTATTAAGTTTTTTTTCAAATCTGCATATCTGAATTAGTTCTTTAAATTTTACTAAATGTGAATTGTTTGAATTCGTAGAAGAAATGTTTTTAGTTTACTTCATTGCAACTTCATGTTGTTTTTTCTCTGAACACGTTTTGAAAAGAACTTTATTCTGTTTTTGCAATGTGTAGGAATATTTGTTGGGGCTTTTTTAAAACTAGTCAAAAAGATTCTATTTTGAATATACATATGGAAAAAAGGATTGAATAATTTTATCTTTATTTCTATTTTAATAATATTATAAAAAAACAGGCTGTCTGAACTTTTCTTATTTCACTTCATTTTTTATTAAGGAAATATGGGAAAGAAGTTTGAAGAATTAAGACTCAATTTCGAAAATTATTTTGAATGAAACTTAGTCAAAATAATGCCCTTTAAAATAAACGGAAATACAAAGGAAGATAAAATAAATTATTGAAATACCAATCTTAATATATTTTTGATATCATTTTTTGCTAATCCCTTTGTTTTAATTCAGCTATTCCGCAATCCAGTATCGTATTCTATTTGTTGTGCAACACGTTTAATGAAGAAATTTCCATTTAAACTTTTATTCGTAGAACTTTAATTTTATTGGTAGTGAAGGAAAATAATATGTGCGATGAATAAACAAGAATTAGAAATTAAGCTACTTTATTTTTTAAATGCAAAATACTGAAACAACTTTGAAGTAAAGATACATGGGATACATTATTGTAAACAATTCTAGCTATTAAACATTTCTTAAATTCTTCATAAATACAAATTCATCCTCAGCTACATGTTGTATTTCATATTTAAGAATGATATTACTCTTATCATATAATTTTGCAAAAAAAAAATGATTAAATGTTTTATATTTCTTTTAAACTTTATTTTGTTAAAAAAAACTTTGGATCGAAATGATTTTGCACGAATTTATCAACATAGAATAATTGAATTTTAAATTTAAAATTGGTATAATAATAAGAACTCTTTAATTTATTCAATAATTCATTTAACAAGTTTTTTATGAGTGTGTGAGTGAATACTCTTAAAAAGAATTGATTTATCGTTAAATGGTTTGGAAATATCAAATCCTTTTCTGGCGGTAATCATATGCATAGTCAATATTTCATTTATAAAAATTTATTCCTGTTTTTACTGTCAAATTATAAAAAAATGTTTACAGGGTATATGAGTGAACACTCTTTAAAATAATTGCTTAGAAAATGCAACGACGAGATAGAATATTATAACAATGTATGCGGTGTTTGAGCTTTTTTAACTATTCATCAATTTATTTATTTGAAACTGTAATTAATTATAACTCCAAGTTATTTCCAGCTTCCGGGCTTATATATGGCCAAATATTTCTATCCTCTTCGCTTTAATTTTAAAAAGTTTAATCATAAAATTGTATGCCTTTTTTAAAGTACAATATTCGCTCTTATAAAATATTTAGCTGTCAGATATAAATATGTTTGCATCATAACAATAAGGGATTCAGATAATGAATATTTTGTATTTTATTTTTTTCCTCGGGAAAACGTAATTACATCGTAACTGTTTGGATAGTGCAATTGCTCTCAAAACACAATTAACAATGAATTAGATGAATTTGACCATCTTTTTATCTTTTTGTTATTTGAAATAGTACTTGCACGAAGTACATTAATGAACATCAACTTTATGATGATAGATGCATTCTACCAAAATTATTCCACTAATCACATTATCTTTAACGAAATGCAGTTATTTGTAAGATATTTTAATGAAATAGAGCGAAAATATTTAATAACAGACGAAAAGTATTGGAACATGTAATAATCTACCGTAAAAGCACTACAAAAGATTTAAAAAAAAAAAACCTTATTCGAAATGATTTTATACCTCAGAAAACTAGCAGACGATTTGGAAAATCTGATGAAATAAACAGAAAGGAAAATAACATCAGCTCATGCAAATAAATGCTCAAAACTCGTTGAGTTATGCATGAATAATTGCAAAACTCTTGCATTTTCTCGTCGAAGTAGAATGAAAGTGCTTTCTGAATATGGTATTCATAAATAATGATAATACAGGAAAAATTAGATGCTTGCTTCTGATGTGAAATCTGACGCGTTAATAAATAATGCAATGAACGAGACGACAGCTTCTATTGAATCCAACTTCCTGTTCCGAGTTTTACTGAAAATGCACTATTTGTGATTGCAATTTGGCATCGTGCTTGAGTATTATCTTAAGACTTGAGATTCACAATCAAATAAACAGATTAAAAATAAAATATCTGAAAGTTTCATCTTTTTGTGTCATTAATTTATGCTTATCTAAATAACATTTATGTTATTTTTATGAATAGTATAGCTATGATTAGAACATAATCAATGTAATTCTTAAAAAATATTAAAATTTAATTCATATCTACTAATGGAATTTTTTTGTAAACTAATCTACTCTAAAATATAAGCAATTATTGATTTTCAGAAAATTCTGAAACATGATTGCTTTTTTATTTAAAAAATACGATATGCAATGGCCTCCAAAATTTAAATGAAGTTACACAGCAGAAAAGATGTTTGCGTGATTAAATGAATATCTCATTACTGCCTTTTTTTCGGAAAAACGTACGGGATTTTATCAATATTTTAAATAAAGTAACACAAGGGACTACACTGACAGTTTGTGTCTTTTATCCAGTCTCTTAGACGAAGTATTGAACCATCAAAATTGTTGTATGCCTTGATCTACATAATTGAAATTTGGTATATAAACTTTTAACAAGTTTATAAATTTATACTAAATATTGAATGAAATTCATTCAGTCGAAGTCAATAAGTTTCCTTGTTCAAGACAAAAGAATCCGATTCCGAAAAAATTTAAAGAACTAGATAGATAAAATTTTCACAAAGTCTTCTTGTTTAAAATACAAGTCTGTTTCAAATTTGAAACCAAATTTAATAAAATGTTGATCGCTTTTCGTTCTGTACTTTCGTGTGAAAGTTGAGCAACAGATCTTAAAAGTATTGATTTAATTCAATGATACTCTGTGAGTTACGTGACTAAAAATGTAGCTCCATACCAAATTTTGCTTTCATTCAGTCATTACAAAAATATTCAAAACGCACATTCAAATAATCTATTCAGTGCTAAATTCTCGCTGATAATCTATATCAAGTAAATATTTCTCGTCAAAACAATGTAAGATATTCAAAGGCTTACCCAAAGTGAACAATGCTATGCATGAGATTACCTTTATTAAGAATTGTACCACACAAACTCGAGAATACGACTAGTTATTTTAAAGATAACCAAAACTTAAGTTATATCTTATTACATTATACATTAAGATTATAAACTGTAATTATTGTAAGCATTAAAATGAGAGCGAATGTGTTTAAAAGTTTATGGGAAACCACTCTCCTTTGTTATATTTTGAAAATTGAATAGCACTGTTTCTGAAAAAAAGTTATGTTTAACATTTACAGCATTTTATTGTAAACTAGCTGGTACCCGGCGCGTTTCTGCCGCAGAAGAAATAGTTTTGGAAATATCATTTGCAATTTGAAATGTCCTGTTTAATTAAGAATTATATAAAGAATAATATTTATTTTCATACGGAAATGAATGCATTCATTGACATAGGAGGATATATAAAGAAGAAGCGTAAATAATATTAATTCAATTTTTTAATTTTATTATTTAAGGCTTTAGGGTTGGAATTTTTTTTTGTTTGTTTTTCCAGTAGAAACAAATAAGTATTCAAACTTTCATCGCAGTTGGAATTCGTGGAACGGCAGCGCATAAGAAACATACAAACATTCATTTATATTTATATAGATGAACCCTTGCCACAAAACTATGAAGATGATTTGTAGTGGGTTCGAAAACTGCAAACAAGACTGAACGCCTTCAAATAAAGATTTAAAATCTGGACTTCCTGTCTCTTCAATAGACTGCTTTCACTTCCAAGAAATGAATTCTTTGATTCAACAGAATCGTTTAAATGTTCATGAAATTGCTAAATAAGAAGACATCAAAAAGTTTCTCATAATTTGTATGAATATTCATTAGATCAATCACATTACAATAATTTTATTATTTTTCTTCTTTGATAAACGGAAGATGAACCGAAAACTAATTTTATTCTTCTTAATTTGGCTTTAAGAATTTTCGTTTGAATCTAGTTGAAATGCATCAAAAAATATTTAAAAGATTGTAAGAAAGAGGGACAAATAAAATGATAATTTTATGCTACTGTGGGCATCTAATAGGGGATGAGAAGCTTCAAATATAGTGGTAGGTTCGTGCCGTCCTGTTGGTAAATAAATTGTAGGGAATTAGCTACCTCATATTGAGCACAGAACATGTCTTGTAAAGGAAGAATTGAGCTATGGCTGGGGATGACCTGTAGAATTCACCTCTAGTTCCCGTTGTTGTTGTAGCTGTCCAGTAATACAGTTTCTTCCATGAGTCTTGAAGATAGATCGGATTAGAGGTTTGCGATTATAAAAATTTCCAAAAAAAAAAAAGGAATCATTCAAACAGTGAAAGATAAGACGGAAAATATTAATGGTTAGAGGGCATTACTTAGGGAATAAATCGCAGAAAAAATAGTCAATGAAATAAAGGCTTTATATTTAAAATTTGGTTAGTGTTTGAAAAGGCAATGTATCTTACATTAAATATTGAAAATGAAACATGTTGTATTATTTTATAATACACCAGCACTAAACTTCCATATAAAGCCTGTTTTATGTTTGTGAGCTTGTAAAGAAACATTAATTGCTATATTCTTTTCCGCCGTCCTGCCTTAGGGGTAGCGTATCTTCCTAGCGTTTTAAGCCGGGGTCCCACGACGCGCAGTTTCCCGGTTTGGCCATAAATCAGATCTCCCACCCACTGGGGGACCACACTCCTCCATAGCCAGGAGGATGCGTTTCCCCTTTCGCCCCCTCTTGGTCTCTTTGATGACCCGTCTACTTACCGACATTTTGTCGGTAAGTCGACGGGTCATCAAAAGGACCAGAAAACCGCAAGAGCTGTCAACGGGTGGCACGTGGCTCGACTGCAGACGGGGAATAGGCCGTGGGACCCCAGTTTTAGGCATCCAGGGTTCAAGACTCGGTTCGGGCATGTATTTATTCTGTGTTCTATCTGTGAGTGGTGTGACTCCCTATAAAAAGGGGTTGTGCTAGCAAATGCGAAACATGAAGTAGCTAATTGTACTCTTGGCCCTAGTGGGCACTACTGAAAAAAATGTAACTCTAATTTAGGCTTAAAATCACTGACAGTGATCAGCGGGCTTGTCAAAAACAAGTGTCATTATAAAAAACAATAAATAATTCTTTCACAAATGCAATAATCAAGGGGTGGTTATTGATATCATTGCCATACACAATACTTTTCATGAATCCTAATAATATCGATTAAAAAGAGGTATTTATTAATAAAAAATTAAATTATGGTACTTCATTTTTATGCCATTCATTTTCAGAAAAAAAATGATGCGCTCATTGAAACCATGAACTCATGCATCAAATTCATGCATGGTTTCTGCTTTTTTACATAGTAAATAAATTTAATTATCAATGAGAGCACATGCATATAGAGGGGTTTCTTTTCTCACTTTTAATTTGCAATTCATTAAACCAGACGGTCTCTTGAGATTCATATTTCAGAATTACCGGTAAGTACTAAAAAACGGTAAATTAAGAATGTATTCATTTCGTGGCCACTCGAAGAAAAACTTTTCTCATAATAGCAGTTGCAATTAGTTGTTAATTCTGATGTATATCCATTATGGTTAATGATAGTAATAAAATAATGAATAAAGTTATGGATACTATCCAGATTTAGAAAAAACTAAGACGGCATTCCTTAATGGCATTAGAATTAAGTTATTAAGAAAATTATTAGATTAATTTGTTTTCCATGTATAGAAATTTCATTTAATTACTACGTACATTCTTATAAGCAGTAAAAAGGAATTATGTTCAAAGTAGGAAGATATAGCTATCAATATTTCCTCAGAGGCATTCAAAGATTTGAGAAATTATTTTCGTTGAAAAGAACTTTAAAGATAATAGAATAAAAAAGTTGAAGTATTTGAAAAAGAAGTGATTTTTTAATAACTGAATCTAAAGATCAATTTCGAAACGAAATTCTTTTTTGAATATTATGTGTCATTTTATTCATTTAAGGTATCCGACTACGTTCGAAGGAAAAATTTTGAAAAATTGAATTTTTTCAAAACTATTTAAAACTAAGGTTTTTAGATGTATTTTCAATTATGAGACAAATTACTATAAATACCATAACATTATGTAAAAATATAATATATTTTGAAAAATAGAAAAGTTTACAGTAAATTTTATTGAAATTTAACCAAAACGATTAACATTCTACATAAA
>JAPMOQ010015287.1:0-28152 GCA_026543055.1 Argiope trifasciata | reverse complement strand
GTGTGTGTGTGTGTGTGTGTGTGTGTGTGTGTGTGTGTGTGTGTGTGCGCGCGCGCGCGCGCGTGCGTGCGTGTGTATTTGCCCTTTTTATTTTCTCACCTGACGGTAAATTGCGACATCATGTTCTATTACAATTTTTGTTTTACTTAATGCCTATTAACAATTCTTTGCATTTGTCGATCAAATGATATAATCTCCTGCAGTTTTGGCAACTATATTATTGATATACTATATGCCATGGCACGATAAGATAATATGTTCATGAAGAGCGACCCGAAATATTAGCTCTTTGGTTATTACAAAACACGAAACATTTCATCTCTTAATTGCAAGGCAGAAAACAATTTCTCTCTTTTGGATCAAAAAAATTCATAGAAAATTAAGGAAATGCATAAAAATAAGGAATAAAATGCTTTTAACACAGAATTAATTGTATGTCTATCAAAAATTGTTCAAAAATATTTTACTGAGGAAGCCATTAAAATATTCACAAAATTTTTAATCTCTAAAATCAACTGGTCACCAAAAAGTGGTTAGTATAAAATACAGCATCGTCAACGAGAAGACACAAGTGAAACATATTCAGAATCTAACACAACAGGAAATAAATGAAATATCGCTTTAAATTATGAATTTACAAAAAACGAAATGAGTCCACTTAAGTTGCGTATGTAAAAACACACTTCTTCAAATAATTCAACTATTCTGACAATCATAATTCAACTATTCTTGAAATTAATGGTTCGTGATAAAATCAAAAACCGTAATTAGAAAAGAGTTTCAATTATCTCTTTGATTCAGATTCCTACAATCTGAATCAAAAGCTTATTTTCTCGTGATGTCTCAATGCATGGCTCTAAATTTACACTCAAAAGATTCGGCCAAAACATGCGCCTCAAAAAAAATTAAAAAGTTACAGTTGCTCCCTGTCTGAGTTTAAAAGGATTTAGCACCACTATCAAATTAATTTACTATTACTTACATTCATTCTTATGCGTATATCCGCATTAGAATCAAAACTTATGCATGTATGAAGCTTGGCTACTTCCTTGATCCATAAATTTTCACTATCGCGCAAATAATCATTTGGCGGCCTCGGATCTTGGCGAGAAATAAAATATAAGAAAAGAAGTCCGCCGCATGATATAAAGCCAAGTTTGCATAATTTTTTTGTATCATATACTCGTCTTTACTTTGTTGCTTATTGAGGACGTTACAAATCAGAACTCTAGTGGGGGCAATGCGTAAAATCACCGTGAATTACTGTGAGTCCTTTTTTTCAATATACGGTCGCTGTCGCTTTTAAAGATAATAAAGCTGCATGCAAAAACTAAGGACCCCGCTGCGAGTCGAATTTTTTGGCAGGTCCAAAAAAATTGTTATTGCCGGCGAGAATTGGCATCTATACTATTTAGGGCAAAGAATCAAAGAAAAGCGGTCGCGACCTCTTTCAAAAATTTTAAAATTTATAGCCTCCATAAAGTAGGATGATCCTGAACGATCTTCAAGGATACAGGATTTGAAGAACTTCTTCGGTGTCGAACACTATTGTTTTGCTAATATTGACCTTTGCTAATTCGAACAAGGATGTTGAAAATCCCACCCTGTTCGTTTTGCACTTTTCCTGACCATGGAATAAATATTATTGAAGTCACAGATGCATATCATCAGTTGCGAGATTCTAAGAACATCAATATTCCAGTTTGGCAAAGGTTAGACTCTGTAAGAGCCCTTAGGAAATGCAACTTTCAGACCTCCTAAGCGTTCTTCCAAAATTCGAAAAACAGATATTTTAACATGTATATAAGCAATGTTAAACAAATATTACGACAAAGAGAAAAAAAAAAGAAAATTTAATTTCAATTCTCACTGAAGACAATTTATTTCTGTAATTAAAAAAAATTAAATATAAAATTAATTTTAAAAAAATAGTAAAACAATTCATATTGCAAGAAGTTCTCTATTTTATGTTATCTACCACAATCAAAATCCTTTTTTAAAATTTTCAATAACAAATAAAATATATAAAACGAAATATTACATTTTGGTTAAAATACTTACTAATTTGCCGATTATTTCATTTTGGTAAAACAACAATACTTGTGTATACAATCATACATCTATACTTATAATAAAGCTCAATGTGTATGTGTGTGCGTGTGTGTGTGTGTGTGCGTGTGTGTGTTGGCGCTCTACAGGCCAGACCGTTGGGCCTACAGCTACCAAATTTGGTACATGTATACCTTGGAGGTCGGGAATGGGCACCTCGGAGCCCTTTTTCGAATTTTTAATTATAATTTGAATTAATTAAAATTTAAGCGAAATTTCAACGTTTTTCCGCTATAACTGCCAAAAATATAATCGGACAAATATGATTTTAACATCAATTTAAAGATTAAAAAATTAGCTTTCTAATTTCATCAGTGTTTTAATGTATAAGTCAAGGTTCTATTTTTAACGAATTTTTAAAGAAATATTTTAACCATGTTTTTAGCACGTGACTGGATAAAATAAAAGAATGCCGGAATTTAAAATAAAAAAAAAAACTATCATCGCAAATCAAATCTAAAGAAATACAACTTTCAGCACGTGACTGGATAAAATAACATAAATATAAAATGTGATATCTTCTAAAAAAATAAATGCATCGCAAAGGATTCTATGATCGTTTGCAATATCTATATCATAAATTCCATAAATTATCTTTATTTACAGTAAACCTGATTGAATTTAGACAGGTTAAGCATTGAAATCCCTACTTAATGGCATATTTCTGTAATCGTTTGCAATATCTGTTACATTAATTCGATAATTTTTTCCCTTTTTCGCTTTCTTTAAAAAACATATTTAACATTTTGGCAATATCACCCAAAAAAACATTTTTGATATTTTGGAAGCATAATCGATAAATTGTTAGAGCATTAAACTCAAAACGTTTTTCCGAATAAAGTTACCGACTCTTTAACTACTAATAACTGAATCTTTTAACTTTAACTATTTCTTAAATTTTGGCTAATGAATATGCGATTTAATTCAAAATTTTAGAGCGCATTACTCATGGTGAACCAGCTGGTCGCCAAAGGCGGCTAGTTACTAATAAACAAAAATAGTAAAACTGAAAGCACTAAAATCTTATGTTCTTCTCGTCAATTCTAAGAATAGATTTTCTATCCCATAGATTCCCAACGTGGGCGATCACTCTCCCTTGTGGGCGTTTGAGACTTTCAGGGGGCGCTAAAAGACTCAGAGAAAATTAGGGGGCGTTGATATGGCACAGAGGGGCATGAGAAGATTAACCAAATACAGTCTTCAAGAAACGATTCCAGGTCATTTTAATCATGGACATACCAAACTGGGTTTTGGATCATTTTTCCAATCTCAACACAGCAGGATCATCTTAGAAGAATAATTGACGACAAATGAGCAATTAAAAATGATATTCAAGCCCTTTTTCTCAATGGCTACCAAGAATTTTTTCTGCAGAAGTCGATTTCGCAACTATATTCTGGATTATGGTGGATTGTTCAACAACTTCTGATATCATTCCCATCTTCATATTTAGCAGAATGTGGATTTAATGCTGTAGCAACATTGGTAAAGAAAAAGAGAAATTGGCTCCATATTACTGAGCGCGGCGACTTACGATTGTTTTTAGGCAAAATCGATCCCGATATTAGCAAACTCTTTAAAATACAACAAATTCGGCCTTCTCATTAGCTAAGTTAGAAATTCGATGAATTTTAATTTTAATAAAAATGTATTTAAATATAATTAAGTATGCGTTTTATTGTTCTCTGAAACTGTATTTATTTAGAAAGCAATAGTTTATTATGAATTACATCATATCATCCAAACCCCTGTCTGTCTTTATAACAGGTAAGCTAAAACTTTTTTTTAAATAAAGAAGAGATTTGTAGCGTTTCAATTCCAACATTTTTCTACCTATTAGAAATTTTTTTTAATTTAATTCTTGTTTTCACTATGCATTATGCAGGTTCTTATTTCTCGGGAGTGGAAGGGGGACAGTATTGAAATATTCACTAGAAAAAGGGGCACCGATTCAAAAAAGATTGGGAACCTGTGTTCTATCCTAACATAAATTGTTCAAAAATATTCTCGTGTTGATTTTACCATACTTTGATAATTTTTAGATTACCCACCATTATGGCGACACCCATTACCATAGTTGCTGATTTCACAGATGGCGAGTTAAAAGAGGAAACACAAATCGATTGTTGGGAATTTTACGACATCAACAAATTTCACATTATGAAATTCAAGCAATACTTGATTTTAATGTCAATATGTTTCAATTGCCTTGATTTTAATGTCAATATGTTCGCATGCCACTTGCAAATCAAATGAATAAACAAGAGATTACCACAAGAAAAATCGAAACACATCCGCCGGGGCCCCAAGGCAATTGCTTACTTTGCTTACTTGACATTCATCGATTCCTTTCAGACTGATTCAATTCATTTCCATAATGTAGAAACTTCGAATCTTCTACTTTAACGACCCAGATCACATTCCTAGATTTCTAAACGAATTCTTTCAATTTACTACACTTTTCCTCAAAAATTACCGTCATAAAGTCACGAGAATCCTCTAAATTATAAAAGTTTCTAGGCATTTAATAGTTTGTCTATTTGAGAATCATCAAATCCTTTTATGGTGATCCAGCATTTTTGCGCGATATTGAAAATATTCAAATCCCCTGGCTGTAAAGATAAAAATTTATGAATATACCAGGATTTATAAATGAATCTCTCCAATCTAGAAATTTCTGCAAGAATCAAACTAAATTAAATAACATTACGCAATAAACATTGCCATAAAATCTTCTGGAACGCATGAGCTACCTAGACTCTTAGGTAGTTGCCTACTTTACTTATTCCATAATCCGTCTTCGAAAGTTTCTCGTATCCTCTCTCCCTATTTACAGTATTTTCTATCGAGTGTCCACGAAGTAAAATCTTCAAAACTCTTGGTTCTAAAAGATCTCAAAGGATATTCCAGGATTTCTAAACGAACGCCTTCAACCCAGATGTTCTTTTTTAACACAGGCCCTCAATTATCTCATTGAGCCGCATATCCCCCAATTACACGGCAACAAGGATCTTAATCATCAAATTAAAGCCTGGCTTGTTAGTCACGTTTCTATCACAATGAAAAGAGTTTTTTTTTGTCACCCGTTACGGTCGAATCGGCAGATAGAATGGATGGCAGTAATTGCAATTGAAGCAATTGGTTCTCCTCATAGGCGAATGCAAACACGACGGACGCAGCTCGAACGCGAATGTCTGAAAAGAACAAAGAAAGAGGGAGGGAAAAAATATCAATCGTTTGGAGGGGCGGAAAGATTACTCAATTTTTCTCTATGGGGGACATAAACTGAATAAGTAAAACTTAAAGCAAATACATGATATTTGTTAAGAATTCAGTGAACCACGTGATCTTCCTGGGCGGAGCTAGCCGCCAATCATGTAAACATCACGTGGTCTCACTGTTGCTGCTTGTGACCCTCAAACGGTGGTGAAAATGATCTTGGTTCTCTCTTCAGAAATAAACCATTGAGTAGTTTTCTAGACCCACTATACTATGGAGTATCCCTGTGCCTTTAATTGTTATGTTATCGAATAAACCCTAGAAAAGACAACCTGTGTCTTCAAGTTATTTAACCAACGAACAATCTTCACCATCACGTAAATTATTGCTGTATGTAGAAAAGCAAGAATAATTAGATTTAATCCAAAATTACTTTAAAGTCATTTGTAAAATTTTTTTTCCAGAATGCAACTTCATGCAATGAAAAAAAATTAACTAAAATTCAATGGTTGGTTGGATTATTTGAACAAAAGCTCTTTTTGGATAAACTGTGCAAAGATTTTCGACTGAAAGGCATTGGCTGGTTTGGGTTCATTGATGCAAGAATTATTTGTTGGCAAAACTGTACTAAAATGCAAACAAATTCATTGGTCGTTTGGGATTTATTGATGCAAGAGCGATTTTTGGTTAAACTGAATTAAAATTTAGACTGAAATTCATTTGTTGGTAGAGTTTTATTGATGCAAGAACCATTTTTGGCTCAATTGTACTGAAATTTAGATTTAAATTAATTAATTAGCTTTGTTTTATAGTTTAATAAAAATTGGCTCTTGCACCATAAACTCCAGACATAAAAGGAATTTAAGTCAAAATTTTTTGTAAAATTTAGCCAAAAATGGCTATAGCACCAAAAAAACCCAACCAAGAAAGAAATTTGAATCTAAATTTTGGTGCAGTTCAGCCAAAAAATGGCTCATGCACTAATATCATAATTTTGCCTGAAATAAATTGCATGTAATAAGCAATTCTAAAAAAATGTTTCGTAAAAATTTAAACTCAGTTCGGTGTTTGACGTTTATAAGTTCAAGAACTTTTTCTGACTATACCTGCAACAAAGTTTAAACTGAAATGAAACATAACATGAAATTATGTTTAAAAATTACCTTTTAAGTACCCTTACCTTAGTGCAATTTTGAGCGATATGAAAAGTTCAGACAACAGTCGCTTTCTCGGGATTGGCTGGCGAAGGAGACACTTTTAGCGATATTGCACAAAAATTTAAAATGAAATATGGATACTTAAAAGTAAAAATTTTCAACAATTAATTTTAAGAATAGGAATTCTCATCACATGAAAGAGAATGAAATAGTAATTTAAATCAAAATATGGGGCAAAAAATTAAATTTTTATAAGAATTCAAAAATATTTCAATGGTATTAAAGATTAACAATTATAAAAAATTGGAAGTTATCCTTAAGTTTACAAAGAGATATCCCTTTTATTGTACAGTTATAAAACTTATAAAAATGAGTGTTTGCTTTGGAGGAAGGGGAGTAGACTTTTGACCTAGGGCTATTAAATTCGGCAAAAATATACGTTAGCAAACGAAAATGGACAACTATGAATCTTTTTGAGATTTTTAATTATTATCTTAAAGAAAAGTTCAATGTAATTTTGCTATATTTAAATCATCACTGGAAATATAATAGCACACATTTGATTTTTACAATATTCTAAAATTGTCTTTTTAATGGCAAAATTTAATTACTAGGATTTTTTTTGCTTTCGATATACATCACATTTTTTTAGCAACAATAGAATTTATTGTTACAACGGAATTAAAATAGTTTTCATTGTTCTTTCAATTATATAAGCACCTGATTTGTTTCCAAATGCTTAAAACTACTTAATTATCAGAGCTATTTTCAAGAGGGACCAAAAAGTGAAATTACATTGCCTTAGAAAACAAAGGCGAATTTCAAATGATGACAAATCAGAAAAACATAATGTATATCTACATCTTTCCAAACAAAGCCCAATTATGCTCTCTATTCCAAAATTTCTTACGATGTATATTATTGGTTTTAGTTTATTATATCGAAAATTTTATATAACGTACTTTGATAAGTTGTAAAGATGTTTAATTAGGGGTCACTTTTGGTACAGCTACTTTCCACATTTTAAAGAAGTTCAAGATTAAAATTTAAAAGTAATTTTATATGAAATAGCTGAAACAAAATTCCGCCCACAATTTAAATGCCATTATTTATCAAATCAGATTTTTTTAAATTAATAAAGCAAGATTTATTTTTAATGAAAAACCTAATAATTAATTAAAGATACTATAGTAAAAATTCTAACAATTAATAGATATTTGATTCTAATTTGGGTCATTTCGAGGGCACTGATTTTGCAAATTAAAGGAAAGTAAAAAATTCACATTCAGAGAGTATCACAATTATATTATATTATATACTGAAATTTCAAAAGTTCTTTGTTGGTGTACCTGGATAGCCCTATATTGCTGGGCGCCTAGGTAGTTGCCGACATAATCAATTCGTTAATCCGGCGCCGTTGACAAAAAAGGCATCTTGATCTTAAGTGGATCACGTGATATTTTTTTGTTTGCCCTTGGCATGCGATTATGATTCATGGTTTGCATTGTGTTCTATGTGTTCTGAGAATTTCTCGATTTTCGACTCCTTTGACACTGTGATGCTCATGAGATCGTTAGAACATCCTGCTGAACTTGCCATCTGATGATCGATGTTGGTAACCTTGCATTGTAATTTGGGAATACGATGCTTGGGATATTTTTTTAAGATTGGAAATGGAAAAAATCTTGGGCAGTGCAATGAGAACGAAGAAACTTTACTCGCAATTCTCAACACATTACAATTTAATAATATGCTGCGTTAATGCATAAATGAGCTTATCCAAAATGTTACCTATCATTCATATGCTTTTCTCTAAAGACGAGTATGTGTGTGTATTGATTCATGGAGAGAAAAAAAATTCCCATTAGCATATTTAGCATTTTATATATACTTATATTTGTTTTATATAATGGCATAAAAGTGCTTACGGAATAATTGAAGGTCATGAATCCAAGCAAAAATACAATCCACAAAACATGTTCCGTAATTAAAGACAAATTCTTAAACGCATTTGGCATTGCCGTGTTTATTACCCATTTACGAAGCAACAGTTTTATGACAAACCCATTTGAAACAATCCATTTGGAGTTCATCAGAAATGCTACCAACCGATAAATCTAGAGCTACCAAATTTAATGCAAATATTAAGTTGAAAAAAATTGAAATTTTAATTTTTTGATTAATTGGAAATTAAGCAAAATATTGATATTTTCCCCCACAACATGATAAATTTTATTCTCATTTTAAAATTCTCAAAATTATCTTTTCAATGTTACTAATGTGGTTCCAATATTGTTTATAACATATTTCAAAAATATTTAATAATATTTTTCATTATTTTATTTCAACTTGTAACAAAACTCAAATTGTTTTCAAGCGCATAGTACAAATATCTGGACTAGAATTTTTCATTCACTGTTGAAGAAAATATAATGCTACGGCACATTTTTCATATTTTATATGTTGAGTAAATTTTTAAAAATTTATACTTTAAAAAAATCAACATTACGCATATTCAAAATTTTCCCAAAATTAAGATTTAACTTCTTAAATATAAAGTTATGATTTTTTAATGACTTTGCGTTTTTGAATTTTCTTATCTTTAATGGAATATAACTGGATTATAAAAATTCATTGTCCTTCATACAAGTTGATAAATGCTTTCTTATTGTGGTGCATTCACTGTTTTTGTTGATCGGATAAATTTTTATTGAATAAACATCGAAGGTATTAGATAAACTATGAAAAATATTCTGCAGTACACACAAAAAAAAGATTTTACTTTTTATTCTAACATTTTAAATAGAAATATTTAGTTTCAGCAAAAAAGATTTTATATTTTCTGAAGTTTAACAGTTTTCTTTTTCCAAATTAACTTTGAAATTTTAGAGGATGAAGAGACAGAAAATCAAGAAAATACATTACAAAATAGAAAGGAAGATTAGAATAATACAAATCAATATCTGTCAAAATTTGTTAAAAATACTTTCCTAAGACAAATCATTAAAGGCAAGCTACATAAGATATTTAATGCAAAACTTTATCAAAAGGTTAATCTTTGGCGACTTTGGCAGATCGCCAAAGACCGCTAATCAAAAACAGAATATTTATTAACCACGCCTTTTCATCTAAATCAAGGCTTCTTGCATTTAAAGTTACGGATTCTCATCGAGGCTACAGAGGAAATATAACGCCAGAGCTGTTTTAAGAATACCTTCATTTAAATTCTTCATCTTTTGCGAGCAAAAAATTGATTAGAAAACTACTTTAATTAATTAGTTTCTATTAAATTTGGACAATAATACTTCAGTTTTATTTTAGCTGTTGTTGGTCACTTTATATAATTTATTTGAAATTTCTGGTTGCTAACAAAAATCGTCATATGAAAATGGAAGAAATATTTTTCAAATCGCTTGTCATTAGTGAACAACAATAGGTTAGGAAATCCTTTAAATTTAATTGGTTTCAAATGAAATTTAATGAATAGTTTTAATTTTATTTCTATCAACGTAAAACATTCAGTCTTAGATTTATTTTAAATCCTTTGGCTGTTGACAAAACTTTTCACATGAAAATGGAAGAAAATATATATTTCAAATCGTTCGTCATTAGTGAGCAATAATAGATTAGGAAAGCCTATTTCATTGATTGATAGGCTGAATTGATTTCAAATCAAATTTAATGAATAATTTATATTTGAATTTTATTTCAGTTATTATAGATCATATCTGTTTTATACAATTTATTTTGATTGAAAAGGAAACTCTTCACAGTAAAATGGATGAAAAAAAAATATTTCAATATGTTTGCCATTAGCGAAAGACAATAGGTTCGGAAAATTTTTTGAATTAATGGGTTTCAAATCAAAAGTAATGAATAAATTTCATTTAAATCTTATTTCTATTAACATAAATTAATCCTTTTTTTACGATTCTTTTTAAATGTTTTGAATGACAGCAAAAATCTTTCAAATCGAAAATACATCTTTCAAATCGTTTGGCTTATATAGTGAATAAAAATAAAGAAATTATTCGAATTTAAAAATTAAAATTTAAGGAATGATTTTATTAAATTTTTTTGCCGTTAATAATAAATTAGATAAATAAAAAAAATAATTTAACATTTTTTTTTGGCTAACAAAAATGTTCATATGAAAATCGCAGGAAAACTTATTACAAATTATTAATTTTTTAACGAGCAGCAATAACTTAAGATATCACTTCGATTCGAATGGTTTTAACTAAATTTATAATTATCTTTAATATAATTTCATTTCAATCATTACAGATAAAACCTTCTAAATCTATTTTGCGATTTCTAAGTGCAAACAAAAATTATCAAACAAAACGAGGTTCAGAAATTTTTTCATTGAAAAAAAGGAATTGAAAAATACCCAAGATACTCTGTTCTAGACATCAGCCATGCTTCAGACACTAGAACAAAATACCTCATTATCATGGAGCAAAATCTTTTATTGGGTTTATTTCACTGTGAAATTTCTGTAAATTAGCAGTTATCTTAATTTTCAATATGCTCCGAAATTCTATACCACTGTTTATTGTTACTCCCAAAATTACCACATATTAAACAAAATGAGTTAAACTATATATTTACATATTAACAGTACAATAATTCGAGAACCAATAACCAAGGAAAAATGTAAAGCATAAAAGAGGCGATGATCACTTCGTTTTAATGTTTATAATTACACTGTTGGAAAGGCCATTATCCAAAATGGAATTTTACGTAATCAAAATATGAAAGTTTTGCCCACTCCGACTAAATGAAAATGCTTAGGTACTTCATTTAATGACGAAATTCTTTTTTCAAGAAACAACTTTAAGTTCTAATAATGACCTCATTTCTTGAGGAATTTACATTTAAGGTGGTGTTTAAGAGCAACTATCTTTATTTTAATCTAGATAAGCAACACAAAAATGTCTTCTCTTTTTATCCCCATTTTGCTTTACTAACCTCTACTAATAATAAGATAGGAAGTACATGGCTCCATGGTGACTGTAAAATATTTTTATAGATACTGTTTGTTATTGAGTCACGTATTTGATATGAATATACTTTGGGAAGTAGAAATAAGCACTTTGAAGAATAAGTTTTTAAAATCACGTAATTTATTTTCATTTTATCAAAAATTAAACATATTTTCTCTTCAATAACCGAAAATATGTGCATGAAAATTATCTTACACCGCTTTAATACTCAACAGATATGCATTTCAGTGATACAAATTTAGTTCCTCCGTTAATTTATCTGTATTCTTATATTTCCTTAAAAATTATTTTTTGCTTAATTTTCTACAGTAACTTTCATTGTTACAATGAATTCATTGAAACTTTTTTTATTGTTTTAATGGCATTATTTTCTTTCGTTTTTAAACATGAAAAAGGAAGATTACGCAGTTTGTAATAAGAGTAAAACTCTTAAGTATTGTAAAAAACACTTATAATTAGAAAATAGATTGCTCCTTTTGTTATACTTTTAAAGGTACGATGATTCAACAGATCTTCGTAAAGATCATGTGTTTAGTAAACATATCAGGTACAAGACTACCTAAGAGTAATTCATGTTAATTTTACGTTAGGTTAAATTGGTAGTAAAATATTTAATTCATTTACTAAGACGCAGTAATTCCATAATAATTCGGTGCAAATTATACCAAATGAAATATTTCTATGCCATACTAAAATTCAATACTTTATTTTCCCGATAATATTATTCTCACGAAACTTTTTTTTTTCATTTTTTTAAGATTTCAGAATATAAAATATAATTGAATAGACGACAATGATTTTTATATAATCAAAATTTTTGCGTTTTCCTGATATATTTTCTAAAAATAATATAAACGTAAAAATATTTTTTACATATTATTTTTAGATATTTCCAAATATCATTTGCCTAGTATTTTTTTTCTTATTTTAGCTAATTAATCAAAATTAATTGCATGCACAAATAAAAGTTTAGATTTTTTTAATTTCTAGAGCAAG
Organism: Argiope trifasciata; assembly: GCA_026543055.1. Taxonomy (NCBI): domain Eukaryota; kingdom Metazoa; phylum Arthropoda; class Arachnida; order Araneae; family Araneidae; genus Argiope; species Argiope trifasciata. The sequence continues at coordinate 15,662 of JAPMOQ010015287.1, read as the reverse complement.
ATTTCATATGAAGAGTAATTTCATATAAGAATATTAATATGAAGAATAACAAAATAAAATCGCCAAAATTTTCTGAAGAACATTAATAGAAAAATTCTAAAGCATTTAATTCTACTTTACATTAGGAAACACCTTCTGATTTAGTTTATTAAAAGAATTAAAATGCTGTTCCAAAATGTTCATTAAAATCTTTTTTTCTATATACAAAAAAAAATCGAAAATTAATAAATAGTAACTTATAGCGAAAAATTATCGACTGACAATTTAATAAAAATTGTTAGGTCAAATAATAATCTAAGTAAAACAAAAAGCGCTTCAGACGATAAGAGTATTCTGTGTATTATAATATCAAGGATAATTTTTACAATATTATATCTTTATCAGCTAGTTGAACAAAATCAATCCTTCTTTTAATATTCATGGGTTATTCACAATTTTCTATGAATTATAAAATGAAAAAGTGCTTTAATATGTTCAATAAATGTTTTTCAATTCTAATTCACTTTATTTTAAATACTTACATTTAAATTCGATGTACTAGTTTTTATTTTTCTACACTTTGAACTCAAACAGATGGTCATTTTACTTTTTGTCCTTGACGGAAAGAGAAGACAGATGGCTCATTGATCCATTGATTATGGTTGTTTTTTAAGGCTTTTTTAATGCTCTGGAAAAAAAATGAAGATTATCGAACGCCACTTTTTATCTTTTTTATTAGTAATTTCCCAATCTTCAATTTTTATTTCATGTCTGATGTAATATTTTTAAAACTTAGTCACTATTTGATAACCAACAATGAAAAATTTTTAACCATAAAATATACTTGACAAATTTTTCAATGTTTTTTTTATAATCTTCGAGAAAAAGGTATCTAAATACGATGTAATAATATATCGGTATTAAAATTTTTTTTAATATATACATAAACGAAAACATGAAGGTAGTAATGTTAAAAACCAACTATAATTATTAATTTTAACTTTTAATAAATTAATACTATTAATAATAAAAAATACCAATAATTTTAACTATTAATAATTATAACACTAATTATTAACTAATTATTAATTTTAAACTATTATTACCGTTATCATTATGAAACTATTACAGTTTACTAGCATTAATTTTCAGTAGCCGAGTTTGGACTGATACAGTCAATTTACATGACCATCAAGATTGCCAGACTATAAACAGACTTTGCAGATGAAGCTTATATAAACCCGAAAGGCCTATGAGCATCACATAAGGTATGAACTATTGCCATATAGCAGTAGAAGCAACACTTGATATTATTAATTCAATAAAAACTAAGCTAAGATAGCAAGTCATGAAAAATGACAACATAAAAAAAATCAGGCAATGAATGCGTTTCAATCAAAATAGTAAATATTACTAGTAAATACCGCTCTGACATATGATTTTTCAACAGAGACTAAGTCACAGTGACAACAGTAACATGATAAATGGTCTCAATGTATGGCACTATTTTTCTGCCCCCCCCCCCTCTAATTATATTGTAGCATTGTTGCAATACAATGTTATACGTCAAATTTATCGAAAACCCTTTTTTCTGGTGTAAAATAATTATATAATTTGCTAAGATTGCATTCAAATTATTTTGCACCAAATATCATTTTTGAATACTGCCAGAAAATATCACATATGGATTTTGTATACCTAAATTTTAAATGTTTTTGTTGTGTGCGATTTTTGTTTTTTGATATTAGAAATTTTGATACAACTGAGATTACATATAGCTTTAAAAAGTGTCTTCTCTCTCTAAAGTAATTTCCCCAGCGTCCTATCATAGGGGTAGCGTGTCTTCCCCTTGATTCGGTCGTCCCGGATTCGAATCCCAGCTCGTGCATGGTTTTCCTTCTTTATTCTATCTGTGAGTTCTATGAATGTACCCCTCCCCCCAGTAAAAAGGGATTGTGCAAGCGAAAAGGAAGCATGAAGTAGAGAAGTCGGAATCTTGATCCTAGTTGGCGTTACTGAATAAACAAGAGCCGCTCATTTCGGCTTAAATCTCTGACAGCTTTATGTCAGGGGCTTATAAAGTGCCATAAGGAACAACAAAGCAATTTCTCTACGGCAATCCTTTAAACTGATGCACAGTTTGTTAATACGGTCCTGCAAATACTTTGGCCATTAACCGTTACATCTGAATATAGAGAAAAAAGGATGATTACCAAAAAAAAAGACTAGGAACAAAGTAACATGATCCAGTGTTGAGTCAAGTGAATATAATTTACAAAATAAATTCTCGATTTCTCTTCCGTTTCCAGCAGGGATCCGTTTCTCGGAGTGACATTAGTCCCGTTCACGCCCTTCTGTCCGCCGTTAGTCATGCAACTAATGTTGATGGAACACTGCCGCCACAATTCACGTCAGACTTTTACGAAAGAGCAGTTTTACTTCGTTTTAATGTTCTTTGGAAAACGATATGCGCAGGTGGAAGCGTTTCTGATGAACTCCAAGTGGATTATTGTCTCGAACGGATTTGTCATAAAACTGCTGCTCCGTAAATGGGTAATAAACGCAACAATGCCAAATGCATTTAAGAATTCGTCTTTTATTGCGGAACATGTTTTACTGATTGTATTTTTGCTTTGGAATCATGGCATTCAATTATTCCGCAAGCACTTTTATGCCATTATATAAAACAAATATAAGCAGTGATAAAAGGATAAATATGCTAATGGGAATTAATTTTTTTTTCTATTCATGGCTTAAAACATGATACAGAAGATGGAATCTATAAGTATGTAAATGATTAGAAAGGGTTTGATGCTATAAAATTTTAAATTATGTTTCAGTAACATGTAGCTTGGATTTAGCTTGTGTTTAAATTTCAGCAACCAAAAAATTAACAATTTAACTACCGAAATGTGGTTTAGCTAGTTTTTATTCTCAAAAATATTTAGCTATTTGAAGTAGGTTTGCTGTTTGCATATTATAAAGGCAATGAGTGTAGGGGTGGGGGTGGAAAAATTGAAATGAATGCTGGCCATGCGCATCACGAAATATTTTGATTCACCGGTTTATATTTTCAAAACTTCAGCTTTGTAAAACCGTAATAAACACAACAAAAAAAATGTAATTTACGAATTTCTTTCATTGAGAGACAGGTTTTGTGATTGTCTCTAGATTTGAAATCAAGGCATTCAATTAACCTGCAATTACTTTTTATGCCATTATATAAAAGTGTGCCATTATATATGCAAAAACAAAATTCAAAATATTCTAATGGGATTTTTTACCTATGCCTGGCTAAAAACTTGACGCAGAATAAGAATCTAAATGTATGTAAATAATTAGAAGAAATGTTTTAATGTTATAAAAATTTAAATTATGTTTCAGTAACCTGAAACATGGATTTAGTGGCTGTTTATATTACAACAACAAAGCCTTTAAAAGTGCAACAAACAGTTAAATATTTTCAGCATGGAAACTAGCTAACTTTTTCGATGTACATTTGTTATTCGCGTGTAAGCGATATTATAAAAACAGAATCTATGTTTTTCTTACACAGATTCGTTATTTACATATTATAAAAGACACAATGGAGAATGGAAAAATTGAATTCAAAGTTGCGCACTCGCAATGCGAAACATTTGGGTTTAACAGTTCATATTTTCAAAACTATAGTTTTGTAAACATGTAATAAATGCAACAGTCCAAAGGTAATTTAAGGTATCCGTCTATGTTTGAAGGCAAAATTTTGAAAAATTGGATTTTTAAAAAACTGGGTTGTTTTTTTTCATGTATTGTCAGTTGTAATACAAAATTCTATAAATACAACAAAATTATTTGAAAATATAATGTATTTTGAGAAATAGGAAAATTTGTAGTAAATTCCAATGAAATTTAACCCAAACGATTAACACTCAGCACAAAATTGTAATTCAGCAATCTTTTTTTTCCTTCATACACAAGTTATAGAATATAATGATGAATGAAACGAATCAAAATCTAAGAGAAATCTTGTGATGCAAAGAAGTTATGGGTAAAAATATAAGTATGCATGCATTTTTTCCATAATTTCACTACTTAATTTTTCTAAAAACACCTATAAATGAAAAGGTATTTCGCCAACAGTAAAACTTTTGGTTCATTTCACTGCCCATAATATCATTTAAAACACACGCTGAAACTTTTATTTAAATACCTCCGTTAGTTTTTGAGATATTATGTTAACTGAGGAGAATTTTTAAGAAAACGAAAGTTTTGAGAAAATTGAACTTAAAAACAAATTTTAGATGAAGAAATATATGATGCTGGATGATAGGTCAGGCCTTCCTTTTCTTAGAAAAGATGAACTACTTCGGAAAGAAGAAAGTCTGAACTGCAAGAAATAAGAATAAGCATAAAACCCGCCAAAGTGATCGACAGCCAGTGTTTTTAACGCAGTCGGATACCTTAAGAATTTCTTTATTGTGAAACTTATTTCGTGTTTGTTTTTTCACAGGAAATCATGATATTTGATTATATTGTAATCCCTTTCACACCAGTATATAAGAGAGATGATTGCGAAGTAAAAATGTGATGCTCAGTTTACTACGTCAAAGGGAAGCCTTATTACCGTTTCAATCGAATGTAGGAAGGAAATGCTGACTGACCGGACCACAGCTAAAACAGCTTTGGCGCGAACTATGGTTGAGTTCTAAAGTTCATCACAGGCCACGATGCAACCCAGCCCTTAGGAAGTACGTCAACATCATCGATGGGAGGATCCAGATCATCCACCGGGCTGGCGAAACCCAACCACCATGCCTGAAGCAACTCATCCTCAATACGTTCCTCAATACGAGGTACGTTCTCGGGTGTCTACGTCAAAGGGAATTGAACATTTTTATTCAATATGCCGTATTCATTTTTATTCAATCCCACTGTAGTACGTTCATAATTTTATTCACGATTTCGTCAAACTTTGATTTAGTTGCTGTGTAAATTTTGTAAACAAGAAAAAAAATTAATCCATAGGCGTACTTAGACAAGTCTGACTCGTGACAGTAATTATTGGTCATATTATATAAATAAATTCTATTCAAGCTTGTTTTGTCTCTATAGCTTTATATTCGGTTAATCATTCACTAGTCAATCGTCTATGTTCTAGATTATTAACTGTCGGCATAATAACATAATAATTAATGTTACATTCGTTTCGTTATTTTTGTGCTTGATTTTAGTTTGTTGTACATAAAATATAGTTTTAAAAAACTAAATTAGTTTTCACGTATGTAAAGTATCCGACTACAATAAAAGGAAACTTAATATTTTTTTTGTTTCATTTAAAAAACTATTTTTAGTTTTTATATGTATTGCCAATTACAAAAAACTATAAATACAAAAAAAAATTTGAAAATATAATATTTTTTGAGAAATGGGAAAACGGGTAGAAAATTTTAGGGAAATTTAAGCAAAGTGATTAACATTCTACGCAAAATGGTAAATCCTATTTTTCTTTGTACACAAGTTATAGAATATAACGAAGAAAATGATCAAAAAGCTAAGAAAAAAGTATGAGATGCAAATAAGTTATGGGGGAAAATATTCATAAGTATGCATTTTTTCAATAAATTCAAAATTTAATTTTTCTAAAAACGCATATAGATGGAAAAGTATTACACTTTTTTTTTTCATTTCAACGTTTGGTTCATTTCATTGCCCATATTAATTAAAACACAAGCTGAAATTTTTATGTAAACACATCTATTACTTTTTTAGATATGTTAATGGTGGATAATTTTTAAATTGAAGTTAACGGCGAATTTTAATAATAAAAAATATGATGTCTTTAAAATTTCCCTGGATGATAGATCAGGCCTCCCGTTCTCTAGAAAAGATAAACGATAAAAGATTTTTGGATAAAAGATAAACTTCAATTCATTTAGTACATCTATTTTCAGTCGGGCAGTATTTCGTTCATCCAAATGTGTAGGAATAAATAGTGTTGCTCCCTACATATGATTTGCTACTTCATCATTCTGGAAAAGATTTTCCTTTTTGTTTTATGTTTATTATTTGCATGTAATAAAGATTGAAATGAAAATATCTAGATAAAATCTGTGCTTTCTTTCTTTTATATAGATTTGGAGTTTGCAATATAATAAAGCTTTCTATGGAAACTGAAATGTTGAAACGATGCTCTAACTTTTAAAAAACATTTACCGTTCGTATATAATGGGTTGGGGAATAAGTTATTGTTTTATCATACGCTTTTTTTAAAGAAAATCATTAGTAATAACAACGATTAATCGATTATGTATTCTCCGCTGTTGTTTACGACCTCCTCCTACCTCTCGACCAATTTGTCGATGCCTTTTCCGCCAAAAATCGCCCAGTCTGGTTTTAAGGCCCTCTTTATTATCGAAGGTAACGACCATCATGTATTTCGACAGGGACCCGAAAATTAGTAATCCGACGGCGCAAGATCCGGAGAGTACGAGGTATGCCGAAAGACCTCCATTCAAGTTCTTGAAGTGAGCCATTGACGATTGTCCAACATGAGAACTAGCTTTGTCGTGAAGGAGTATGGTTTGGCCTACTCGATGGGATCACGTACCCTCTTTCATGCGCGGTAGCTGGGCTGTGTAGAGCCCCGTGGTGACCGTGACATTACTTTATAGCATTTCCCAGTACACCATACCCTCCCAGTTCCCCCCCCCCCCCCACCACAGACCATGGTCTTCTTTGGATGGAGGTCCGGCTTGACCATTTCCGTGTTGCAGACTTGCTTATGATACCTTCTTCGTATTCATTTTAAAATGTCCTGTGCTGCTTTAGCAGCGTTTTGGCCTGGATGAAAAGCAAAGAGCAGGTGTCGAAAATGTTGATTTTTACCTCCTAAACATTCCATTTCTAAGCGTTGAAAGCAATTAAAAATTAAAATTACCCAAAAAGACGATTAGCACAGTTTTGTAGAATAGAAAGACCTCTATCGAATGAATACTATCCCTTTGTCAAACAGCAAAAAAAAGTCGTTGAAAAACAACGTAAATATAAAAACGCCACAAACTTATTCCCCAACCCAATAGAATCAGCAGAAGGAAGCATTTGCTATGGAATCTAATCTGCTTATGCATAAAATTCGACTTTCATTTGTTCTATTATGGTTACAAAAATAATTTGAACCAAAAAGGAAAGAAAGATAGTTTGGCAAATTCACAAAAGAAACGGAAAGAATTTGGACGATGTGTGGATATTTACCATGAAATAAAAAAGTATTATTTCTTCGTTTCATTGTATTGTCGCTTTTTCTTTTAAGGGCGACGAATTGTTTTCTTCTATCTCGAATCTTATAACATTAGCAATTTACCTATGTGACACAACTACATTATTCATTAAATTATTCTTCAATATTCGTTCGCAAGAGTTTTAAAATAGAATGCAAAAAAAACGTCGAAATTTTGATTTTCGGGAACATTTGAAATGGCACGTACAAGATATAAAACATGAACATTTTCTATTTAAAGTCTTAATTGATAAATTAAGGAGAAAAGTAGCTTTCTTTAAGAAAAATTGCAGTAAATAGCTTTCGGAATATATTATATATCAGTAAATTTTGATGCACTTACTGAGATAAAATAGTCTATTAGAATTTCAAGCAGCATATATCCCCACAGTTGTTTCTTGTTCCAAATTACTTTTTCTGAAAATAGACCTTAATCTTTTATATAAATAAAAATGAATGTTTGTCTATATGTCCCTTATGGCTTCCTAAATAATTCATGCGATGAAACTTGGTCAGCTTATTGTTTACACCTACGGGATGGTTACAAAGATATTACTATTATCTAAAATTTTTTAAAAATCGAATCTCAATCGCATCTATTCACCAAAGATTAATTTCCAAATAACTCGCCGAGGAGACAACAGATTCTGTAGGAATGATACCTCCAAGTTAAAGGTTAATATTTTTTAGTTATAGTACGCAAATGAGTCACTCTCAGAAGTAACAACATTATTAAAGTTTATGCGAGAAAATTATCGGGAGATCAACCCTGAGGTTTTTAAATTTGAATTAAATTTTAGCGTTTTTCGCAATAACTATCAAAAATAATGTAGAACAAATAATTTTGCACTCATCTTAATTATCAAAAATTATCTTTTCAACTACATTGACGATTTTATGGCATAAATATATTTTCTATGTTTAATCAATATTAGAGGTAAACACTTTAATCGCATTTCCTAAAATTAAATTTGAGAATCCTGAAAGAATATCGAACGAATCACAAGATACAATAAATAGTTTCTTTCATTACCACTCTGAAAGAATATCATGTTTTACAATTCTTAAAGAATACACAAATCTACTATTCAAAAATGATTATTTGTTCGTAATATATATATCGTCGTAACGTTCATCCTATTTCGGCAAAACATTGCGAAATTATTGATTGTTTCACTTAATATTTTTTTTTGGTGGCAGCAACGCACCGGGTACCAGCTAATATAAAATAAATAGTTCAGAAAAATTAGAGTATTTAAATACCACCCTTTGAAATAAAGCCATATCAGATGCACAAGTTAAAAAAATTTAACCAATTTAAACTGAACTATTAAAATAAAAAATTAGAAGTGTGTTTGTCTAGACGGATTGTTATCCTGTTAACAATAACTCAAGTCAGCTTAAAATGTCATTTAACATTGTCCCTTTACCCACTGAGCAATCCTCTTGCTTGATCATCTTTATTTTCTAGTAGTGCCGTCTTCTCTATCCATAAAATTCGTAAAAATTCAAATTAAATTTGTTCACTTAAAATCAAATGAAAACAAACGTTGGATCTCTAAAGGAAAAAGATACATTGCCAAAAATAAAATAAATAAATAAATGTCAAAAGAAGGTATTGGCAATAATTTCTTTCTAGTCTTTGAGTATATAATGAATCGGTATAAAAATACAAATCTCGAATTTTATGGCATTAGGAAACTGTGTGTAACTAATTTTGCTGAAATCCAAAGCAAAATGCTAATAGAATGCCCAGTTTACGATCCTATAAAATTATTTTATTGGTCTTGCTTAATTTTATTCGCCCTTATATAAACAGCTAATTTATGCATTGAGAAATTTGATCGAATCTTGTGATGCCGAAACAGAAGTTGGAATTTCCATTCCGATAATGACATAAAACAAGGGTGGAAATATTTTTTTACTTTGCCTAATATTACAGATGACCCAGGATGATGATATAAACAAATGCGACTCCTTCCCAAGGGGGGGGGGAAGGGGCCTCGTATTGAGGATGAGATTCTTCCGGCATGGTGGTTAGACTACACGAAATTGTGGGGTCTGGCTCCTTCCATCGATGATGTCATTCAGAGTATTCCTTTATTTCCGGCTTTCGGCTTACATCGGCTTCCGTATTCCTTTAGGGAAGGGTTGTACCGAGGCCGGTGATGACCTTTAGGAATCAACCATAATTCCTACCAGTGTTGCTGTTGCGGCAGTCCGGCTTTTCAGTAATCTTTTATGAGGCCGCGATGGCCTGGTGGTAAGGTCTCGGCTTCGGAACCGGAGGGTTGCAGGCTCAAGACCCGATTCCACCGAAAAACCGTCTTGTAAGTCGATCTGGTTCACGTTAAATACGTCGGCACCAAACGTCCTCCCGCTGGTGTGGTGTGGAGATTTGGAGAGGGGGATGCCAGTTCAGGCACTGCCCTCGTCACCTGACCGTGGCTCAAAATGACGAGTTCTGTCCTAAATTAGCCCTAGTGTTGCTTCAAAACGGGACGTTAATTTAACTAAACTAAACTCAGTATATTTTTTATCTGCTTGCCTTCGGGCAGTTCAGAGAATCAGTAATGTGAATATACAGATACTATTCTTAGAAAATGATTTTTACTTCCAGTAATAACAGTCACTAGAAATAATCTATAGTTCAGCAAATAAAAATAAATATTAATTCGCATTTATTTTTAGAGTTGATTTGTTGAAAATAACAGATCATTTCCGAACTATTCTTAAATTATACCATACATTTGAAACGAAAGTGATCTTTGAACCAAATGATGCTTTCGCACGCAATGTAACAAAAGGGTAGTTCAACGATTACAGAACTTGTTCAACAATTAAGATGAGAGATTAAAACAAAAGCATAATTAATACGAATTAATGTATGCACTTAATACGAAGGACGAATCAATTCGTTTTTAAGAAACATTTTCTCTATTTTTTATAACAATGCAAATGATGAATTACATTTATTTTTTAACTATCCCTTTTAGTGGCCAATCGGTTGATGGGAGATTTTTAAATATCGTCTGAATGATTTAATATTCAAGTTTCCCCTAAAAAAATATTTTAAACAATACTGACAGATCATAAATTCATATTAATTCAATAAAATTACATTATTTTTATTGTGTATAGGAATAAGTCAAATACGATTCTGAAAAAAATCTTTTTCATGTCCTTTGATATTTTCTATGGTTAAGGTATTGGACTACGTTAAAAATACAGGTTATCGACCCCATTGGCGATTATTTCTTGTAGTTCAGACTTTCCTTTTTCCAAATCAGTTTATCTTTTCTAGGAATAGGAAGACCCGATCAATCATCCAAGCTCACACATTTTTCAGCCAAAATTTTCAACTTTCTCAAAACCTTCATATTCATAAAAATTCTCCACCGTTAACGTATCTCGAGAAATAGTAGAGTTATTTACATAAAAATTTCAGCGAGTGTTTTAAATAATAGGAGCACTGAAATAAACCAAAAATTTTGCAGTTGGTGAAATACTTTTTCATTTATAAGTGTTTTTAGAAAAATTATGTTGTGAATTTAGGAAAAAAAATGCATATAGACGTATATTTTTACTCATAGCTTCTTTGCAACTCAATATTTATCTGAGATTTTGGTTCAATTCATCCACCATTATATTCTATAGGATTTCTGCATTACAGTTTTGTTTGTTAACCGTTTTGGTCAAATTTCATTAAAATTTATTACAAATTTTTTATATTCAAGTTTTAGGTAGATTCCAATAAGATTACCTTTGCAATAGTTATCATGAAAAGACCTTGGAGAAATTTCTCCAGATCTGAACGGGTCATATTCCCTAAAACCTTAAACTGCCTTCAGTTTTAAAGTTATAAATTACATTATATATAATTAGAATTATTTTTTTTAGAATTTACTTGGCTTGGAATATGTTGTTAGAAATGAAAAAAAAAAAAATTCGGATGAGATCATCAACGAGCCATCTAGCTAAAAGAAGGGGGAAATCATTGAGGGTTGAAATTTTCATTTCGGTATAACTGTTTTAATACTGAAGATAGAATAAATTAATCCAATTGGCCAAATTAGCGCCTCATTACCACAAACAAGTTTTGCACCAAAAGCATTTCGATATGCTGGGGTCCTGGCATAGTTGTTGCGTGTCTTCCCCGTGATCTGGGCGTTTCGAGTTCGAGTTCCGATTAGAACATGGTTGTTCCTCTGTGTTATGTGAGGTTTGTGAATGTGCCCCCCCCCACCTTAAAAAGGATTTGTACAAGCAAATGAGAAGCATGAAGTAGCTAAGTCATGCTCTTGCCCTAGGTGGCACTACAGAAAAAAAAGAGACGCTCATTTCGGCTTAAATCGCTGACAGTATCAGTCAATGGGTTTGCAATGTGCCTAAGTAAAAACAACAGCATTTCGATAGCTGCAAAATCTTAGAACTAAAAAGTGATTTTCTAGCCCTCATTTTGACTGTTTCTAACATCAAAAAATTCTGTTGCCAAATAGTAACTTACATGTGAAGGAATCTACCTTTCCTTTCCAGCTTGCCAAGAAAAAATTTTAAAAATATTTCCACTAAAAATCAAAAATCAACAAATCAATTTTTTTAACTCAAAGAGGTCTTTAACATAGAGTTTCAACACAATCTCAAGCCAGAATCTTTTTCTTAGTTATTATAATATTCAATTACTTTATCCTTAATATGCTTCCTATCTGAGAAATTAAAAATCACATGTGCGTGGGATGTCATGTTTCTTATTACGATAAATCACAGCATGTTTACATTTTCCGATAAATAAAAATAAGTCATGAATTTTCAAACGCAGCTCTCCAGTTACAACAAGATAACCTTTTTTTTTTCTTTCAACTACTACTAGATAGTTGAAATTTATCGATGGTCCACGAGACAAAAACCAGAGACGATTAAACCTCGTTCTTTGCATACATATACATCCCGTGTTTCTTTTTCGCGCTGTTTATTTTACTCTTTAAAAGCCCAGATAAATAGAGGGAAGTAACCGGAGTCGATGGACGAAGGTCCAAAGCGGAGATCGTTAACAGCAGAGATGCGAAGAGAAAAATCCTCCGTGTCTATTCGATCGTGGGTGTAACTAAGTTGCAAGGGTGTGCCCAAGGCGCTTATGACGGATCGTCAACTACGTCTACGTGGGTATCTGACAATTGAGGATCACATGCCAAACGCCAATCAGATCTTCCATCTTTGCCCACATGTATATATTATATATCTCAAAAAACAAGATTATGGCCATTACTTATTTTCACAATTTAGTTAGCTGATTAGCATTATTGGCGGATTTTAACATTTTGCAGCTCTAGGTCACATACACGTTATGAGTTATCTCTAAGTAAATTCTCAATTTAGTTCGATATTTTAGATAAATTTTAATTTGATAAAATAAATAATATTTTGATTAGCGATTGATTAATACTTTGGGAAAATATATATTTTTTATTTATTGTTCTCAAGCAAAATTTAATAAATTTAATAAAAAATTTGAAAAATTAAGGTAACTAATTTTTAATGCTTTAATAACTTACAATTATGAACATTTAATCTTATTAAACATTACAACAAACAAACGCACCATTACAAATCATTTTATTGGATTTTTAAGAATAAAATTAATCAATTGAAGTGTAAATAATGTTCCAATATAGTAATAAAATTATTTTCATTAATGTTTTTTATAATTCAATGCTACAGTCCAAATCTATCATTACTAGTAGTAAAAGTATGCGAATGTGTAAAATGTTCGAAATTTAACTATCAACAATTGTATTAATTTAAATAAATTATACATGAGGGAATAATATTTGATGATTAGTTTGAAGAAAAGTGAGTTAAAAATATTATAAGTTCTAGTAAAACATATAATAACGAATAATAAATTAAAGAATAACAAATGGAAAATATCTTAAATAAACTACTTTTTTTGAAATCTTTTAAAGATATTTATGTAAAACCGTTTAGACAAAATGGTTTTACAAATTCCAAAATTAAACTTTTGAAAACTATTTCAGCACAAAATTTTGCAATTCAAGGCAAAATTGACAGAATTTTCTAATAATGGGTATGTGTTTTATTTATATAGAATAACTGAAAGTCATTTTGAAGAGAAACCTTGTCACTTTTGAAATTTGGTCCAAGGAAGAGATCAATGCTGGATTCGGAAAATCCTCTCTAAGCTACTGCACAATAACAGGAGAGGATCTTTCGGGTTACAGATAATTCAAATATGTATCTGATCTATAGTGGAATTGCGAACCAAAACTCAGACTTTTGGGTTCGATAGCGATAATTCTGCAATCTAACATTGCGTACTAATGATCGTTAAAGATTTGAAAATAAATGAGACAAACGACAGTTGTTAACTTCTTTAATTGTTTTCAAAATCTACATCGAGTTGCTTCCAGTTACTGTTTTATATTATCGTTTTTTTTCCTTCCCTTTCCATTCCATTCTTTCTATTTCCTTTATTTTCTTTCCTTCCCTTCTCACCATTTCTTTCTTTCCTCACCTTTTCTTTTATTTCATTTCCATTCTTTCTCTATCTTTATTTGCTGCTCTCTCTTTTACTTCTTTCTATTATTTCCTTTATTTTCTCTTCCTTCCTTTCTTTTCTATTATTCTCTTTTTTTCAGCCGTTATAATATTTCTTTGATTATATTCTAGGCGAACCCTCGTTCAAGGTCAATTCATTACTTACGAAACAGTTGATTTAATTATACGACAGCAACGCATTGCATAAAAGGTTAATTTTTGAAAAACATATCTACGCCCATGGCAGTTAATGCATAAACTTCGCAGTTAAGGGGTTAATAGAATTACAGTACGCTCATTCGTATGAAAAATAGGAAAAACCCCTGGAGTTTACTAATCAATTTTCCATTAAATTGAATCAATTTTTCATTAATTGTGCACGAAAGTTATCTTACTCCAACTATAAAACTTTTAACAGGGGAATTAAAGCAATTATTTGTTCTCAGAAAGGTTAATTAAAGTTTAGGAAGGCAACGAATTTCATTATTACCATTTTTTGTATTAAATTAGCTAAGCATATAGAAATTAGTCTAGCAGAAAACTTTCAGTTTTCTTAATGAATCCTCGAAAATTATTGAGAGATTTTAAAAATTGTTTCATAAGTTTATACACGACAATTTCATCATTTGTACAATATTTAATTCAATTATCATGCATAAAATGAAACTGGATTTAAAATGATTGAATTATTTTAAATTCTATATGAAAAATATTATTTGAGACAATCCAATTTCACCTTCTACTAGACTACAACTCATCAATACATGAATATCAAGGTTGAAAATAAAAAAACTTTCTATATTGGGAAGTATATAAACTTGTAAAATGGTAGAGTTTTACCAATTAAATATGGGAATCAGTAAATTATTCGCTAACTATTTACTAGGAATCTAATGCAGTATCTTCCATTTTTAATATATTCATATCTATAAGTGATCCTTAAGCCTTTATATTATTAAAAACAAAGTTCTTCATTTAATCATGTAAATATTTTTGGTTGCTCATTACTAAGATAATAATCAATATGATAAATTGGAGATAAATAAATAAATACGAATCTTGTGAGGAAAATAATTAAATTAATTTGATTATTTTCTCGGCATATAAACTAGATATATGGATTGATTATATGTTCAATCTACAGAAAACTTGTTAAACGATTATTAAAATTATGTATCTTAATGATGCATAGAAACCATCTTTGGCCATTAGTTTGAAATTGCTGGGAATATTAGTTATGTTTCATATCAATTAATTCTATTATATATGTTACGGTAATTGTTATTAATCCGGTGGTTATGTGTAATTACCGGTGATTATTCATAATTACCAATAAGTTTAAGGGTGATTACAAATAATCACTGGATTAATGAGCGTATCATTTATAACTCGATGTTTATGCGTCTCTTAACAATAGTCCGTTTAAGCAATAATCTTACATCTATGACAGAAACGTTTCGTTTTATAGGCATCTCGGTTAAGCAGGATATTTACATCTACATAATTCTTTTTTTTTTAATTTGGTGAATTATTCAAATAATTAATCAAGTATATATGCAGTAATTTGCATTTTTATAGAAATGTTTGTCTTCCCCGTGATCTTGGTTGCCCGGGTTGCATATTCCCACTCCCTACCCTATTTCATGTATGGAGAAAAACCAAGCAGCATCATTGGTTCGCAATATCGCCCACTCTGTGACGAAAGTGTGACGTCATTATAAACGAACTTCTAAATAGTTTTGGTTTGTATTGCTGATACTGATTGTATATCGTAATTTCTGAACAAATTTGTCATTGTGCTTTATTATGTGGTATCGATATCTTTTTTTTTACATATTATTTTTAGATTATGCTAATTAAATAATATTTG
>JAPMOQ010015274.1:0-14643 GCA_026543055.1 Argiope trifasciata | reverse complement strand
ACTTTTGGAACCACCTCCCATACTGCCCTTATTTGGTTTCCAGTGACTATTTCCTTTTCCTGATGTTGACAAAACACTTATCCAAAGCAAGGTTCATATGAGACGGTGATGTTAAAAAAAAAATGCAGAGATATTTCTCTATAGCCAGGGACCTAATTATAACCAAGACAGGTTAAACAAACTGGTCTAGTGATGTGATAAATGCCTGAACAGGTTTGGTGATTATGCAGAGAAGTGACTACCACAAAATCTCTTGATTATCATTTGTCTCCTTTGTCTATTGCTAATAAAGCATCTTTACTTCACTTTATAAACTTTTTTTTAAAATCACCCTTTGTATGTATGTATGTATACCTGTGTCTTTTTTTACTGACCAAACATTTTAAAGAATGCCACTGTATTTATTTCTTGTTCTGTATATTTATTTTATATCAGTATTAAAGATTGAAATAGAATGTGAATTTCAAATAATGATGCATTAATTTCTGTTTAAGAATGAAATTAATGTGGATCAGATATGAAATTATAGCATTTTCTGTGAACAATATTGTATAATTAAGTGAAAAGATACTGTCCTTGTCCTGAATACTATAGTAAATCAAGGAGGAAAGTGATTCAAGGCCGAGTTAAAAATTACTAATTTTAAAGAAATGTGCATAGTAAATCAAGCATGGATTTATCTGAAAATATTAAATGAATTTAAGAAGGGTATATTATAAAGAAGAGAGACCATTATGAAGGCATATTATTTTCTCCTAGTACGTGAAAGATTGTGCAATGTTTATGGAGTATAACAAGACTTTCAGGACATAAGACTTTTAGTGCAATTATCGAAAAGTGAGGGTAAAAACTTGCAATAAAGGTAAGAATAAATGGATAATATTTTAAATGAAGAGGTATAAAAAGAAAGAAATTGAAAACAACTTTGAAAAAATATAATAATCAATTGCAACTTTTAAATTCTGGCTGAAAAATGCATTTTTGAGCCTTAGATATCAGAGTCCTACTGGCTATCTTCTTTATTATAATTTAGTTTTACCTGTATTTTCTCTTTTGTTTGTATGTATTTTGTATATTTCTTTGCAAAAGTATTTCAAGAACTAATAGAATAACTATTACGACCTTTTCTTTCCTTTTACAGATCTAAGAAGTTTTTAAAGATTCCAGTGATTTTTAAACCCACCAAATCTGGTGTCGGGGATTATGAAGATATTTTAATACTAAAGACTGAAAATGGACTTGAATTTTTGATTAAGTTAAAAGGTGTTTGTTAATAAGAATGAAATCGAGCTTTTAATATATTTATACATGAATTTCTTCCATTTTATACTTGAATTTTATTTCTTCCATTTGTATTTATAAATAAAGATTTTTCTGATTTTTATAAATGAAATTAATTTAGTGTTAATTGTTATTTTATAGGAATACATTTTGCTATTAAATATTAATGTATCCAGTAATATATGTTTAATTAAGATTTATCCAAACACTTTCCATCCCCTTATCTAAGCCGAGTACTATTCATAACTGTTTTATTTATTTAGAATTTCAGTGTTTAAAGATAAGTTTGAGAGTATAATTTTCAATTTCGTATAATCTCAGATAAATAAACAATTATATTAATTTATATTATAAGTATCATTAACTAAAAATCAAAATATCAGTTTTAGAATTAATAATGAACTTTTATTTGAAAACTATGGTTATTTATCAATAAAATCGAATGAAGCATGACTTAAAATTGAATTGCAAACATTTTTTTTATTTAAAAAAAAAGAATTGCCATTGTTTCTGGAATATATTTACAATGAAAATTAACTGAAATAAATTTTGGTATTTTTAAACATTTAATGTCCATTGTTATAATTTATTTTGAAAATTGATTTTGGGACATTTTAGTTTTTCATTTCTTGAAATAAGTTGCAAGAGAAAAAAAAAGTTAAAAATCATTTGTTTAAGTATAATTTATAGTTGAAAAAAAAATTCTTGTTAAAATTCTACATTATTAAAAACAGTTGAATGTTACTAACTATATTAAGTAATTTCAACAAATTAATTCTGAAAGCAATGAATTTGTAATACAAATATAAAAATTTACTACAAAAACCATTCAGGCTGGAAAACTTAAAAAAAAAATATGATAGTTAAAAAATAATATTGTATATTACTTAAGAAAATATATGAAAGCGTTTGAAATAGTTATTATTTTCATAAATATAATTAGTTCACTTTTTGTTATGTTTCTTTATAATTTTGGAATTTGCACCTTATCTGAGATTTTCACAATTCTTGAAAATTTCTTTGATTTTATTTCCCTACATTCATGTTTCTGCAAAAGTCTTAATTTACATTCCGTTTGGGACTTTATTTTTGGCTTGATAATTCCAATAGAAAAAGATTGTTGATATAGAATCCTTATCAAACACTATTCTTTTCCCTGAATAGTTTGGGAAAAGGCAGAATTAAGCTGGATTAACATAAATCAAGAAATCTTCAAAAAGATCTAGCAGCTAGAAATAATAATATTAAATCATTCAATGTAGCTTCACAATGTTTAGATACATAACTAGAAAGCTGTGCAATATGAGAATAATTTCTTGTCGCACAACTCTTGAAGAACAATGCAAACTTTTTCCAGGAAAGATTTCCCACTACGATTGCCAAAATGTATGCACAACTATGTTATGTGGGTCAAAAAATGCTTTTATTTAATTTCATTTAATGTTGCCCCATACATTAGCAATGATTAATTTTCTGAATGATCTTAATGTTATATTAAAATAACATTAAGTCAACTTATGAAATTTTATGAGACATCCTTCCATTTTGATAAATGATCTACAAAAATATTTTGTTTAAAATTTCAGAATTTAAAATGAGTTTTAGATGTCTCTACCAAGCTTCAAAACCTTTGGAAGATTTTTTTTCCTTCCGAAAATTGATTTATCTTTATATTAAACTAGTAATTGCATAAATAAGTTGCTTTTTTCCCCCTCTTCTCATTTCTCTCCGCCACTGTGAGTTCAATTCTCAGTCATTTTCATGTTGAGACAGGAATATTCATGCCCAAACGCACTGGCTAATGTCACTATCATATTTTCAACCTGAATTTGACAAATAGAGTCATTTCATAATTATTATACAGAATGTAGCACAATTTGAATCATTTTGCCCAAATTCAAGTTATAACAAACCTAATCAAGAATCAATTAAGCATCAATAAATAGAAATAATAATAAAATGACAATATTTTTTTATATATTTCGCTAATGGCATCAAATAGTAAACCGCGTATTTTAACACAATAATATAATCTAATATATTATTTATCGGGTCGATCTTATTTTAGTCCACCTTTGGCGACTTTTTCAAAATCTCGCCAAATAATCAGCGATAATCATTTCAAAATGGTCGGAAAAGGATGAAGCGTCACAGTAAAGGTAAGAATTCTTTTTTCTTAATCTTTTAATTCAAATACTTTCGATTTGGCGAGATTTTGAAAAAGTCGCCAGAGGTGGGCTAAAATAGGATTTTACCTATTTATCTATTATACTTTTGATATAAAAAGATTGTCTATACTTATAATAAAGTTGAATGAGAGCCGCGGTGGCCTGGTGGTAAGGTCTAGACTTCGGAACTGAAGGGTTGCTGGTTTGAGTCCCGATTCCACCGAAGAACTGCCATGTCGGCGGGTCTGGTGCACGTTAAATCCGTCAGGACCAAGCGTCCTCCAGCTAGTGTGGTGTGGAGAGGCGGGAGTGCCCTCTCAGGAGTCGTCCTCATCATCTGACCGCGGTTCAAAATGACGAGGTCCGTCCCAACATAGCCCTAGTGCTTCTTCAAAACGAGACTTTAATATAACTAAACTAAAGCTCAATGTTTGTGTATGTTGGCGCTCCACAGACCAGATCGTTCCGCATACAGCTACCAAATTTGTAACGTACTGCTTTAAAACGGGACGTTAACATAACTAAACTAAACCAAATTTGTATTGTGTATACCTGGGACACAGGGAATTTGCATCCCGGAGCGAATTTTAATTAATTAAAAATTAAGCGATATTTTGGCGTTTTTCCGCTATCACTTTCCAAATATTATCGCAAAAATATGATTTTTACATCAGGTTAAAGATTAAAAAAATAGCTTTCAAATGGTATCAGTGTTTTAACATATAACTTAAGCTTCAATTTATAGCGAATTTTTAGACATTTTCTAACCATGTTTTTCAACAATATATTTTGGGCAAAATAATAAAATTTAATGTACACGAGCAAGTCGAAGGGAAAAATTTTAACTTTTATCAATGTATTGCCATCATCTTGACAGAAGTTCAAATTTTTCAAAAATCAAATATTATTGCAAATTAAATATAAACAAATGTAACTTTCAGCACATGACTGGATAAAATAAAATAATTATTAAATGTGATATTTTCTATAAAAATAAATTCAAAGCAAAGGTTTCAATGATCGTTTGCAATATGTATATAATTAATTTTAAAAATTATCTTTATTTGCAGCAAACATGATTGAATTTACACAGAATACGAGTTCAAATTCGGGCCCAATGGTTAATTTTTAAATCTTTAGTTATAGGCATACATATTGTTTAGTATCTAATCTTATCTTGGTCTAAATGAAGTAAATAATTACATTTTATGTAACTTGAGTCAAACAATGCATTGATGAACAATGACTTTTAGATTTTTTCATACCACTGGGAGCCACATTTTACTAAACATTTTTACTAATATTGTAAACAAAAGTTGTTATATCAATCAATCTTCTAAATCAATCGTTAAAAGTGACTGATTTATAAAAATAAAAGAATATTATTATGAAGGCGTGTTCTTTTGTATATTTCAATCCACTATCTTAAAGAAAATATCAATTTCAGTCCAATCAATTCTCGGAATTTCTCCAAGGATGATAATCAAATGAATATGTGTTTGCGTATATGAATGAATGTGTGTGTTAGGGCACTGCATATCAGACCATAATGATCTAGAGCTACCACACTTGGTATGTACATATTTATTTTGGAGGATGAAAAAGTATACCTAGATTAAGAGGGGGTTTTTTTTCCCATAATTTCCGAAAATATTACAGAACAAAGCTGGTTTTTTAATCCTCCTAAATATTCCTTTTTTTTTTTTTTTCATTCATAACAATCTATAAACCCTTGCCTATACCATTGTTATAAATTTTTTATAAAACACTCTAAATATACTTACCAGCAATTAATTTCTCATAAAATGAAAGTATAATTTAAACAGCAAGAGCACGTTAAGAATGCGCCATGCTTTGCCGTCACTTTAGCAAAAACTCAAATGGAATGGTTAAATTAACTCCAATTGCAAATTAAACCGAGAAATGTGTAACATTCAGCACGTGTTGAAATGGTAACGTAATGTTATGGAATAAAAATAAGATGTGAAATTTTCTACATCACTGCACAATAGCTGATTGCAAATCAGAGAGATATATAGTAAAATGAACAAATAATCGAAAAGCTTCTATAATAATAGGAGTTAGTGAGTATCGAAGTTCGAAGTTTAAATATATTTGGCTGATAAGTTATAAAGAGAGCAAGGTACGTAAGTATTTAATTGAAAATATTAGAACGTATTATTCATGACGAAACAGTTGGTCCCCAAAATCTGTAAGTGTTTTAATAAAATTGAAGAATTTTTCGAGTATTGTGGCTTGCAATTCTGTGTAATTTGAAAAATCAAAGAACTGAATCGATTAGTTAAGAATTTTTTCCTGGATAGTTTATCAAAAAGTTTGGTAGTTAAATAGGATTTTGATGATAATATTTAATTGTTTTCCATTCGGAAAGGGAATTTTCTTTTAAATAAAACCACTGGAGATGAATGCCACAAAAAAAAAAGAAATTATGTCTTAAAATATTTAGTTTTTAGATACATTTTTTCAAAAAGTGATGCTGTAAAGAATTTTCAAATCACAAAAGAGTTTAGCTCACACGCAAGAAATGCCATTCTTAATAAATCGAACAAGTATTTGTGAAGATAGATAATAGATTTTCAGCGCATAGCCAATCGGTTTTATAAATTGAAGCTTTAACGGAGTAACTTAAAATATTTTAACAATTTATTACTTTCAGTTCATTCATTTCAATGTAAATAAAAGTTTGTTGATTTAATGACTCTTTCTAACGAAAATCTATCTTTTGGAAATGTTGATTGTCTCTCTCTTAGGTAATATTAGATACTGTTGTGAAACGAAAGTTTTTTTTTGGGGGGGGACGAATTTTAAGAGTGTTTGCTTCGAAGTTTTCGTTCAGTAACTACTAGAGTGTAACGTCCTTACTTAGCATCCGGTAGAAATAGTGAGCAAGAAAGTTATGGTTTTCTTAGATGTGAATAATGCTAAAGTAATGCCATTTAATTTGTCAGTTTCATACTTATTTCTAAAATATGTATTTTTCTAAAAAGTCCATGAAATATATACAGTCGATTCCGGTTAATCGGACCACATCGGGACGCGATCCTTTTGGTCCTAATAACCGGCTGGTCATATAACACGAACATGCCCTATACTACAAGACGAGACGTGCTATACGTAAAGGCCTTATCACATGGTGAAATTTCTTCAGCACTTTTCCGTTTCTACCATCAAAAACCGGTCAAGCAAGTTTCATAATCGACAACATTTTCTAACCAGTTCGAAAATGTTATCGGAAATATTGTCCGCAAACGAAATTCAACCAATCATGTGAAACTTTGAAGTGACGTCCTGTAATAAGGCCTTAACATATTAAAATGTCATTATGACCTTTACTGTGCGGCACACGCGTCATCATCACTTTCCTGGTCTTCCGATGCTGTAATGAGTTTTGTTGTAATTCAAGCAACAATTTCAGCGTCGTAATCTTCATTTTCATCGTAACATTGAAGCTCGTTGTCGATGGATAGAGCGACCTGTTGAAGTTCCACATTTCCCTCACCATTTTCACTTTCAATCAGCATGTCCACATCCACCTCCAAGACCAAATGCTTAAAGCCACAGGGAGAAATACAGCTCTGAATTGTCTCACTGCTTATATTTCGACAGCTATCGGCTAAAAATATAACTCTTTGCACTGACTTCTCTGGCTGTTGATGTTGATGTCAGCAAACTTTCATCAATTGTTTCAAGGACGTAATTAACCAACCTTTCACGATAAAAGGTCTTCAAATTTTTTATGATGCCCATGTCCATTGGCTGTGCCAAAGCTGTAGTCCTGGGAAGTAGAAATCCCAGGTGGAAGTTTCTTCCAGGCATTTTGGCAGGGGTGACAAGACACGCACAGTTCACTGACTTAAGTGTTCCGAAGAAACTGGTTTACTCGGAATTTCATTTCCCCGAGATGTAGTGGTCCTTCACTGGCGGCTACCGAGCTGCCTGTTCTAAGAAACAAAGTGCTTGCTCACCTCCCACTAATTCTTTTCCCTTTCGAACTTCCTGCTGTATACAGGCGACTTGTGGCTTCTTTTTCATCTTCCCTGCCACGTTCTTTGGTCCGTTTAAACGGAATTTTGGTTCAAGTAAGCGAATAATATTAGGCTTATGTACATAGGATTTGTTTCGGTTCTTTAAGATACGGTTCGAATAAGCGGCTGGTCCGATTATCCGGTAGTCCAATTAACCGGATTTGACTGTATAGTATATATATATATATATATATATATATATATATATATATATATATATATATATATATATATATATATATTAATTAACAAAATACGCTAAGCAAAAAGGAACACAACCGAATCAAAACAATAATCAATAGAAAAAAATCCGGCCTGAAAACTTCGTCAAGGGCCCCTTTCAAGCAAGGATTCCAAATAAGGGATATTTTCTGTGAGGCATCAGTGGACAATGGTCAAAAATATTGACACCTCGTGACCCGAAAATTACGGCAAAAGAGACATACCAATTTAAACAGCAAAAGACAAAAACAAAGCAAAACATTAAAAAACCTCACCAAATGAAACAAAAAATATATATATAAAGTAAAACTACATAAGAATATTCAACCAAAATTAAAACGAATAACTCAAATAATTTTCATTTGTATTTTAGTTGAAGCTGCATTTGCGCTCACCAAATACAACGATTGATTTAAAAACTAAAACTTTTTTCATTCTTAAACTTTTTTGAATCAGTAATGATTTTTAGTTTCGTTTCTGGTTTTGGTTTCGCCTCCGTGGTTAGTGCCGTTTCTGTTTCGTTTACATAATTCTATTAATTATAGTAATTTGGATTTGTTTCATTAATTGGTTCTGTTTCATTTACCGTTCATTTTGTGAACTTTTAGCGTTTAATTCCGAATTGATTTTTAATTTCGATTTCGACCTAGTTGGTTTCGTTTTAATTTTTGTTGACCAGGAAATGGGTTTTGATTGTTTTAATAATTTTATGATCTCTCTCTCTCTCTCTCACTCACACACACAAATATATACACTGATGGGGAAAAAAATCCCAACACCAAGAAAAAATTATTGTACAGTAATGAAATTTTAGGAATACATTTGTCTAGGTAACATATTTAATTGATTAAAGTTTCAAGATCACAGGTAGAGCCATTGGCGAGAAGAGCCATTTCAAATGTGAAATGTTGGTACATTAGTAACCGGTGCAACCACCAGAATTTTGAATGCAAGCATGCAAACGTGCATGCATTGTGTCGTACAGGTGTCGGATATCAGTTTGTGGGATGGAGTTCCATGCCTGTTGCACTTGGACGGTCAATGCAGGGACGGTTAATGCTGGTTGTGGATGACGCTGGAGTTGTCATCCAATGATGTCCCATACGTGCTCGATTGGAGAAAGATCTGGTGATCTAGCAGACCAAGGCAACATGTCGACACTCTGTAGAGCATGTTGGGTTACAACAGTGGTATGAGGGCGAGCGTTATCCTGTTGGAAAACACCCCTTTGAATGCTGTTCATGAATGGAAGCACAACAGGTTGTATCACTAGACTGACGTTCAAATTTGCAGTCCGGGTGCGTGGGATAACCACGAGAGTGCTCCTGCTGTCATACGAAATTGCTCCCCAAACCATAACTGTAGGAGTAGGCCCTCTGTGTCTAGGCCGCAGACAGGTCACTAGCAGACGTTCACCTGGCCTCCTTCTAACCAACAAACGGCTATCACTGCGACCAAGGCAGAGCCGGTTTTCATCAGAAAACACAACAGATCTCCACTCCGTCCTCCAATGAGCTCTAGCTTGGCACCACTCACGTCACAAACGGCAGTGGTTTGAAGTCAGTGGAATGCACTGTACAGGGCGTCTGGCTCGGAGCTGTCCTTGAAGTAACCGATTTGTAACAGTTCGTTGTGTCACTGTGGTGCCAACTGTAGCTCGAATTTCAGCTGCAGACACAGTACGATTAGCCACAGCCATACGCCGAATACGACGGTCTTCCCTCTTAGTAGTACCACGAGGCCGCCTGGAACCTGGTCTTCTTGAGGTAGTACCTTCCCTTGACCACTGCCGCTAATACTCATGCACTGTGGATACATTCCTGCCAAGTCTTTCAGCAATATCGCAGAAAGAAAACCCACCTTCTCGTAGCCCTACAACACGACCTCGTTCAAACTCAGTGAGCTGTTGATAATGGCTTCTTCGTCTTATCAGAGGCATCCTTGACTAACATTAACCCACTACGTCAAATCTCAACTGTAAATAACGATCACGAACCTTACAGCGGTTATTTAAAGCAAACCTCATTTGCATGTTCATAGTGTCGCTACTAGCGCCGCACTTACGCGCGTAGCTCGAAATTTGAATCGACGTCATCTTTCAGATGTATAAACACGCCGACCAAATTTCGTTTATCTAGCACAGCTCCTTTCTAGTGTTGGGATTTTTTTTTCCCATCAGTGCATATCCATTGAAACTCTGTCATCACCTTCGTAAGTTCTTTGTAGTATTAATAACACTTTAGGTGGTAAATACAGTCTTGGATGTTTTCGCCTGAATTTCTGTTTCAATCTTTGATAAAGGTCTTCCATGCTAAATAGCAAAATTGTTCCTCTCTATGCATAATGATCTAGCAGTTTCTGCTCTTATCTGCTCTTTTATTATAGAATTATATTTTAAATAATGAACATTAGGACTCAAACCTCTTGTTAAGTCATGAATTTACTCTTGCAATATATGTATAATATATGCATTTTTTTTTTACATCATGATTTTACAGAGAAGGATCCGTGGACTAATAATGTGAAATACTTTTATTATGTGAAATTTATAGATTATGCAATCATATAAAATACTTTCATTGGCATTTTCAATCAAGCCGTTTGAAAAGATGTAATTGAAAAAAATCTAATGGTATATGCAACTCATCCACATTGGTTATAATATGTTTCGTAAAACTTTGTACGATTTTCATCTTTTCACTACCTTATTCATTATTTGAACAATTTTTTAATAGTTCGTTTTCTGTTCTGTGCATTTTACAATCGATTTTAAACTAATTTCGAGATGAATTAAAGAGTGAAAACTGAAAAATAGTTCAGAAGTGGAATAGTTCAATATTACTCTCCCCCCCCCTCCCCTTTTTTTTTCCCTATTCAGTACAAATTTTGCAAATGATTAAAAAACCTCATTACCGGCAGATGGCGCCATGCCAAGTCGTTACCTCATCAAGAAATTTAGTTAGTTTAAAACAGATTGGAAAATTTTACACACATACAACTTAAAAAGAAGAAAACAATTATTTTAGTAAATTTTATACACCATTTTTAAAAAATGGATTCGAATGCATTAAATATTTTCACGGCTATTTGTGAATGTAAGGCGACACGGTATCATCTAATTTTTTTTTTTTTAATTTTAATATTTGAAATTAGATTTTAAGTCTATCTTATCTTAAATAGCATTCTATAACTGCCCACAAAAAATTTTTGAATTATTTCTACAGTTTTTGAAAAATTTAATTTTTCAATGCTTTTTTTTTTAAACCATAAGACTTTTTTAAATATTAAAATTTTTTTCCAGGTAGTCAGTTATATATTGCATAAAAGTTACTACGGAATTTTTCCTCCTGATAATAATTATTTAATTATAAATATTTTCATCGTTAAACACAGAAAAAAATCTGAAAAAAACACACAATATTTTGAGTTTGAACACTAAAAAAAAATAACTATGCATCTTAGAGCGAATTCCATAGTGAGTTTTATAAAACTTGTATTTAGGAACATTCACAAAAAATTTCACATCTCTACATCAATTTTTAAAAAAGCAAATTTGAAGAACAGCACGTAAACAAAATTACATCAGGGAGGAAAACGAATTTAAAGATTTCAAATTGCAATAACTTGATATGAAATTCATAGAACATCCTGAACCTTCTACAAAATGTATATTTATTTATTCTTAACTGTATTATATAGACATATTTAGAAAAGTCTTTATCAAATGAGACAATAAAAAAAAATCGTTATGTTCATGATTTTTCTTCAGAATGTGTTGCCTTAAAAGATTCACAATCACAAATTTTAAAGATAACCTATATGAAGCCAAGAGAAATGATTTTAAACTTTTTAATCCGTTTTAAAAATGTGATTATATTAAAAAAAAGTATTTAAATTTTCCAAGCAGTCATTGTCTTTCTCCCATATACATGACTAACATTGCATGTAACATCTTTCTGAAGAAAAATTATAATTAAATTGAGGCTGTTTGAATATTTGGTGCAACTAAATCACCCAGGAGTGATTGTGGTCTGCTTTCTAAAATTTGAAACAATGTTGTAAAAGTGTAACATATCTTCCAATAATTTATAACTTTTAAATAATAATATTCCTAAATGTAAATTTAAGCCGATTTCTAATTATTTTTCTACATAATAAATTAAGCAAATCAAATAATGGAATGAGAAAGTTTGAAAGTTTAGAACTGAGTTCAAAATTTTTTTTTAAATACTAACAAATTTTTCTTTATTTTGGTAGTTATAGGAGTATTAAACTATGTAAGCAAATAGAACTATTTCAGTTTATAACAATACAATATAAAATTAATCAAATTAAATACTGATAAAAATGTCTTTATTTCACAATTAGTTTCTAATTTGTAAAAGGATCCATTGATTTATGATGATTTTTCTTTAAATTTGACTATTTTTCATTTTCTCCTATTTGTTTTCACAATTTTGAAACCACATTGAAATAGTCGAATTGAGACATACAGTGTAATTATTACTCCCAAAAGCATTTCCAAGCAATTTAACTTTAACAACTTTCTTAAGAAAGTACAAATGGTCATATAAAGAAAAGAAATATTCAATTTCATATAAGTTCTAAAATATCTGAAATTTGTATCGCCATAAAAAATAATTGAAATTCAATATAATTTATAAATTTTGAAATATATAGAGGTTTTGTTGCTGTTAATTTTTTTTTAGACATGGCTTATGATAAATATTAATAGTTTGCATTATAAATGGTTGGTTGGTGTTTTCTGGCGCAAGGGCCATATCTGACCATGCTGCGCAAAACACGAGATAATGGAACTACTTCATTCTTAACTGTCTATTAAAAGGTATAGGCCGCGGTGGCCTGGTGGTAAGGTCTCGGCTTCGGAGGGTTTCAGGTTCGAGACTCGATTCCACCGAAGAACCATCGTGTGAGGGGTCTCTTGCACGTTGAATCTGTCAGGTCAAACGTCCTCCTGCTGTTCAGGTGTCCTCCTGCTGTTCAGAGAGGGGGGTGCCTGTTCAGGTGTCGTCCTCGTCATCTGATCCTGGTTCAAAATTACGAGGTCCGTCCCATAATAGCCCTCGTGTTGCTTTAAAACGGGACGTTAATATAACCAAACTATTAAAAGGTATAATGAATTGTTTGAAAAGGTTTTAAATGAATTTCTAATAAAAATGGTAAAAAGGACTCAAATGAGCTTGTCAATACCCATATCTTTAAGAAAAAGTAAGAAGTTTGGGTGGAGAATTTCTCCCACCAAGTCTTTTATGGTTATATCAATCTTACCAAAATGTTTCAGTCAGCTAATATTAAAATCCAAGCATTCCGTTAAGACATATTTCACCGAAAGAATACATTGGCAACGTAGATATGTAAGAGGAGGTTCCAAACCGAGTATATATTTATGTGTCATCCTGGTATGACCAATTCTTAAACGAGTCAATATAACCTCCTTTTTTACGATATGAATTATATTTATTCGAGTGTCTGACAGAAGAATGAAACGCACGCAATTTATTGGATTGCTGCTCATCCCATATACTCTGCCAGCTTTTCACCATTAAATTCCTGATGACTAGTAGAGCCTCATTCAAAGGAACACAATTTTCATGTACTTGTGAAGCAGTTTTTGAAGCTTGGTCAGCTTTTTCGTTGCCCAATATTTCAGCATGTCCAGGGATCCAACAAAATGCGATAAGCTTTCCCTTATTTGTTAAATAATTTACCATCTCTGCGCACTTAAGCACTACAGGATGGCTGACAGGTTATATGTTTTTTAATGCTTCAATAGCTCTTTTTGAATCCGTACATACAATAAAGTTTGAATTGAAATATTCCAATTTTTGGAAAGCTGAATGAATGCCATATATTTCCGAGGTAAATACTGAACAAAATTCATTCAATCTTTCAGCTATAATTGAATTCCCTATGAAAACTGCTGTTTCTACGTGAAATGCGTCTTTAGAGCCATTAGTGAAAACAGGTTCATATCTAGAAAAGCTTTGTCGATGATCATAAAATAAAGTTTTGTATATTAAACAGGATGTCGTGGATTTCGGTAAATGTTCAAATTCCTCAATAAAACTAAGTTTAATATTTTCCCAAGGTGGGAATTCGTTCACTTTATCCAAGATTGGAGAGTCAATAATAGTAAGGTTTCTTCAAATTTTTCCGACTCTAAAACCAAATGCCGCGGTGTATGAGAGCCGTAACGCAAAAAGCAAACCATAGATGGGGATGGATTTATTTATTTATAAGCATTATAAATAAATAAATTATAAAAAAATATGCACAACATTTGATCAAATAAAATGTAGCGATTAAATAATTTTTTACCCCTTCAGTTCTAACAAATGACAAATTGCTACATTTTCAATACTATAAATTTGAATATGAATTTTCACTTAAAAAAATTCTTGAATAAATATCTGGAATAAGGGTTGTATTTATATATATTCATATTTACCTATTTTACATGATATCAGGAAAACCATGCTAATAAGATCTTAAAAAAAAAAAAAATAGCATTTAATTCTTGTATTTTGAGAATTGAATTTCATGTTTTAAGAGGAAATGAATGAAAACCATTTTGTCCATATTATTTATTAAGATAACACAATTTGTAGTGTTAATCATGAACTGGTGCAGTCAAATAATTCACAATATTTAACAATCGCAAAAAATTCATAATAAAAAAAAACATTCACAAATATGGAATAACAAAGAAATTCACAACTTGTTATCATCACAGAAATTCACACTAAATAAATATGAAAAAAATTCACAATGTAAAATAAAGCATTGGCTCCAGTTTTGTAATTGCACCTGCCACGATATTTCACCGACTGTTTTTGAAGCAACTAACATGACTATATCTATATATCTCAACTAATGAATATTATAGATGCTAAACATTTTGTTGT
>JAPMOQ010015270.1:0-10512 GCA_026543055.1 Argiope trifasciata | reverse complement strand
TTAACATTATAATTTCGCGCAATTTTACTTTTTATATTTTTTGATACCTATTTCGTTTGTATTTTAAAATATGTGTTTTTGAAGATAGTTTTATTTTTTACCATATGCTTGGCACAGCATGGCCAAACATCGCTCTTGCGCCAAAACAACCAAACAACCACTGCTCTCTTATTCTCCTGATTGTCCTAAATGGTAGATGGAAAAAGAAACTCAAAGAATAAAAATTAAAAGAAATATTTGCTATATAGAAGCAAGAAAGATTGTTTTAGATAGGACGCCAAATTCTGCCCTTTCTTATAGTGCTGTCATGAAATCAATCTTAAAATGCACTGGTTCACAAACAGAAAATACAGACATTATTACTTCGAATACCTGTTCCTGTAAACATTCGGCTCACGAAACAATAAAGAGCAATAGTTCGCAAAAAACCGAAAATAATAGAAATAAAGCTTTTTTAAAAACAATTTTTAACCTGTTTCTCAATCGGAAGATACTGAATATTCTTTAACTCACTTATATAAAAGGAAATGCAGGAAAGCAAAATCTTCAAGTGCCAAAACATCTGACCCTGAGGTCCTGCTAAAACCTTTAGATCCTTCTCTTATCCCAATTACTTCAGACTCTATTTTACAAGGCCTGGATAAATTTAAAAGTGTTACTACCAGAAAAGATGTAAAAAAGATGAATCCAACTCTGAACTTGAAACCATTATCAGAAGAAAATTCAATCAGAACATTAACAGCGAAACAGAATCAGTCAAAGTAAAAGAATACAACCCCCATGAAACAATTGATGAAACTCCACCTGCTCCGGAACCTCCTACCACAATTAATAAAATATTTTATAAACTAAGTAACCCCAAATTTTTTGTTCAATAGGTTGATCTTAAATAATGTTATGTTAGCTGCCATTTCACCTTTTAAATTTCATTGATAATTTAATCTTTTAATATTTTTCTTTCAGGAAAGGTGCTTTGCATTTTTAAAAAGGCGCTTACAGTATCCATTATTGAATGTTTTTCATTTTATAAAGACAGTCTACAATTTAAAAATTGAATGACTGAATTCAAGATAGCATATTTTTAATACCATTAGTTTGGTTTAAATGTTTATTTTTTTATATAAAATTAATGTATATAATATTTTTATAATTAATGTAAATAATATTTTTAATATTAATGTAAATAATATTTTTAATATCATTTGTTTGGGTTTTATGGCACAAGAGCCATATTTGGCTCTTGCGCCATAAAACCCCAAAATACCATACCATAACAAACCATTGAAACAAATTATTATTTGTGGCTTGTTCTTCATAATCCTGAAAGTTAAAAGAATGTGAGGAAATGAAATTTCAGTAGACTATTTAGCCCTAAGAATTGTATCCATTTCATCGATTTAAAGAGACTGCTAACTAATCCGAAAGATTAAAGCACATCATTCTATTTAAAATAGTATTTTCATTGACATTTTTCGATTAGTGATAATTCATCAGATCAGTGCAGCTCATTGATATTGAATAGTAAGTGTTGATTAATATAATTAATACTACTAATAGCGAATGGCAGTTTAAGAATATAACAATTATATAAATGAACATCCCAATCAGTTGTTAAAAGAAACCTTTTTATGATAATATTTCATCATTCATCAAAATAGCGTCAGGGTCATCATCCTTTATATGCGGCAGGTGAATCTATCTACTTATGAATCAAATTAATGAGACAAATCACTTCTTGCGGCAGCTGTTTGCAATCTAAAAATGTTAAATTTTTCAGATTGGATAAAAACACAGCTGAGTCATAATCAGTTTGGTAGATATGGGCGAAATTAGATTATCCACATATAAAAATTTTCTCCTATCAGATAGAGGAATATTTCACTGCTTTGATCTTAATTCAAGTTTATCGACTGTTATAATTGTCTAACAAAAATTAAGATAATATGGTAGTTGGAAGTTTTATAAAAAATACGTACATTTCTTATCTAAAATTTACACCTTAATATTTTAATAATTGAATGATTTTTTTTTTCTTTATTTTTTTCTTGTGGAGTGTCTTTTCAAATAGAGTAGAAATGGCATGTGTCAAAAACAAATTAATAAACTAATGAGAAATACAACAGCATAATAAAGTTACACAAAGAACAATACAGATTGGCGCAATTTATACAATACGGCTCTTGAGCCAGTAAAACTCACACAACAACAATAACACAAAGAACAATGAATTCTAAAACCATTGTATAGAGAAAACAATCATACTTCACAAAAACATAAGCATCAAATACTGTTATACAACACTAATTTTGTATATAAAAATATTTTTTGTCTGTATTTCTTACGCTGCCATACCGTTCATCCGATTACAATAAAACTTTACCAACTTATTGCTTAAATTTGAAGAAGGCGAATATATCGTAGAAATCGAGGCAACTATTCTTAACTGATATTCGAGTTTCAAAGATGCGCACATTCCACGTATTCCTATTGACTGGCCTTTTGGATTTCAAATAACTACTAATTTCCTCATTCGACTTGCTCTCTCGATTACCATCAGCAAGGCTCAAGGTCAATCACTTGAAGTGTGCGGAATAAACCTGGAAAATCCTCGTTTTTCACGTGATCGGTTGTATGTTATATGCTCAAGATTCGGTCAGTCAAGAGATTAATTATTTTTGTTGAAGATGGGAGAACAAAATATTATCTACCGTAAAGCAGTTAAAAGATTAAAAAAAGAATAACTCATATTTATACTTCTTTATATATCAACCAATATATTCATTGTTTGTTTTATTGTTTTACTACTTCAAAAGAAACTTATTTGGATGCTATTAACAAAAATGATTTATTAAAATTGGCATTTTTTGTTCTTATCCAAATTCGTTTGATTAGAACTATACACAAACGACTTCCCTCTTTATTATTTTTTAGTATATCATTTTTGTAAACTGATGATCGTCTTATTAATTTTTTTTAATCATTTTTGTTATCGCCTTATTTTGCAGCTAGTAGAGCTCTAAATTCCCACAATAAATTCAGCTTAGTCACTTGACTATAAGTGCATTTTATTTCCCTGTTTCAATGAAATGCCATTTTGAATTTCAAGAGCTTAAATTAATTTTTTAATCACGCTACAAGTAATTTTTATTTTCGACTTTATAAAAGTGAACTTTTTCGAAACAGTCGGGCTTCACTTTAATTTCTGAGCTACGCAGACTCTTATTTTATCGCTCTGATATTTTAACGAGTGACAAACCGAAAACGCTGCTTCTGTAAACTCACTTTTGTTACTACTGTTGTTCAAAATTCATCTTTGTCATGTGAGAACATGAGATTGTCTTCGTTTGGAGGTTTTGAATAATTAAAGATAATAAATAATTGAAGCTTGAAATTTCGTAGGAAATGACGAAATCATAAGTGGCTATATTAATCATTATATTTTAGTCGCATATATTTTTTTACTTACTATTATCAGTATTGCATTACTATTACGTATGCTTCTTTGACAAAAGATACGTTTTGAAATGGCATCTTCATAGTTCTACGTCAACCTATTTGACAGCAATCATAGCTGTTATTTTCATCAAATGCAATTTTTTTCTGAGAAATTCGATATATTTTTTTAAATAATAAGCATAAAAAACTTCACTCGTGGTTAATAACGGTTTTGATAATAGTAATTTCTGTTTCCCTCAATGGGTAAATATCGCTTCATTAAATATTATGTGTCCAACCTTGAGGAATTTGACACCTATTTTAAGATTAATCCATTACGAAAATATTTTGCGATGTCAGAAATTAGAAAATAATGTTTTGTGTTTTATAAAACTGTTGTTTTCCTAAAAATTCTATATAAATTAATATGATTAAGAATTGATTGGCAAATAGTTTATATTATATATATATATATATATATATATATATATATATATATTCACTAACGATATCCGCAATGGAATGACCCATGCGTCTAGCTCCAACTAACATTCCACGTTCAAAGTCTGTTAATTCTCATCGTGCCGCCGTAAATCACGAAAAACCTGTTCACATGAATAACTTGAACAGAAATGAAAGCTCTGGAAAACGAATTGCGCATTTATACTTTTTCTCTGCGATACTACTGCCATCTGTATATTTGCATATTGCTATCCCATGACTTTTGTCATTTCAATGTATATATAAAGAGAGTGAGAGAGAGGGATTGAAAAAAGTCTCATGATTATTTCAGACTGCGTAATGTCTTGATTGAATTAAGGCAAATGACTTATTAAATAATAATAATGACTTAAGAATTAAATAAATAGTGTTCTCACTCTAAAACATGAAATTTGAGATGGCAGAATTCATTTTTACTTTTTTTTATTGGCTTTCTTTTTCCTTCTTTCACTCTTAACATTCGGACTGTACCGATATCTGCTAATGTTTCTAGGCAAATAAAGCGTTTACAATTTTATCTTTATAATTAAATTACATCTTTAATTAAGAGGAAGAAATTTGATCATAAGATTTCTAGTTAGTTACACTCGCTCTTCCCTCTAAGAAAACCATTGAACATGAGCTTTTGCATTTTTACAAGGGCAAATATTAATGCGAATAGTCCCTCAAAATTTTTAGAATAGTCTCTTACAAAAGCTTTATCGTAGAGAACTCTTTAGATGATATTGGTGCACAATAGTTAAGAAATATTAACTTTTCCACGAATTTATCATTTTTACCATATCTATCGTACCATTTTTTGGGAGATTTTAGAGATTACTCCTTGTCATTCAGGAAATAATATTCAAAAATTGAACTGTTTTAACTTGATTTTAAAAAAACATCGCTTTGTATCACACATATTCTATTTCTTCTCATTTTTAATCGAAATTTTACTATTAATTATATTTAATTTCCGCAAAAATTAAAACATAGGAAAATTGCAAAGATATTTGAATATAATTCCATTGGCATTTGGGAAAAGTCCTTAAGATGTTCATTTCTTCTTTAAATTCTTCATATATTCATTTTATTGAACAATACATACCTTACTTCAATATAAGCATATATTTTGGTGACGAAACGATGAAAATAGAAATTTCTTGTATTCGTGCATTTTTGTTTTATTTAAATTCCACTGACCCCTTAAAAGTTCCAAAATAGCATTTGTTGTTGTTGTTATTGTTGTATGGTTTATTGGCGCAAGAGCCATATTTGGCTAGACTGCGTCAAACATATGGTAAAATAAGGGGAGATTTAAAACAAAACCTTTAAAAGAGAGCCAAATGTATAGCTAAAACTACATAGAATGTGTTCTTACAGATATTAAAAATTAATTTAAAAGTAGATGAATGTTTGCGAAAAATACAAAAATAAATTGTGCAAAGACACATTGAACAAACATGCAAAAACAGGCAAAAAATCCGTCGAATGCAGTTGATGAAACCAACAGCTTTTAAATATGTAAAAATATTTGGATGGTGTTTTTCACCCACCAGGTCCTGTAAATTAATAGAAGACGAATTAAAAAATTTACGACGATGAACATCGAAATCAGGGCATTCAGTTAATATATGCATAACACTAAAGCCAACTTGACAAGTGGGACACATTGGCACTCTTTTACCAAGGATTAAGTGACGGTGAGTAAAACGGGTGTGCCCTATACGAAGGCGAGTCAACTTGACATCTAACTCTCGTATTGGGAGAACAGGCCACAAACCAATGGTAGGCATCACTGAATGAAGTTTGTTTTGGATATGCCTATCCCATGCCAGTTGCCAAGTAGAATAAATATGTTTAGTTAAAGACCTCTTAATGTCACAGTATGGAAGTCCTTCGGACAAAAAAGAGCTTGCAGATTTTGCCACTAAATCAGCCTCTTCATTCCCTGAGATACCTACATGACTCGGTACCCAACTAAACAGAATAAGGAAACCGTCTTTTTTCAGGAGATGCAAAGTTAATACAATTCTAATCGCAATCGGATGCATTCGATTGCTATAGTGAGAGAGTGTCTCCAAAGCACTCATACTATCGGTATAAATAATGAAGTTACGCTGAGAAGAGGTCAAACTTTTCTCCAGAGCACAGAAAATTGCCATCAACTCAGCAGTAAAGACAGAACAGCAATCATGTAAACGATAGCTCAGTGTATCAAATGGAAATATTATGCCACAACCGACATGACCATCCGATTTTGAGCCATCCGTGAAAATTGGTACCAAAGAAGAATACCGATAGCGATGATGCAAAAACAGGCGTTTAAAAATTATTGAATCAGTTGACGATTTATCAAATCCTGCAAAGGGATTCATGTAAGAAAACTGTGGAACATCCCAGGGGGGAAAACAAAATAAATCTACAGTCTTAATTATAACATTTGAAAGTCCCAAGTCATGTAAAAGTACTTTTGCTCTCTCACTAAATGGAAGAATGCAAGAGGAACGAGCATCATACAGTCTACGAAGACTGACTGGTAGCGTTAGATTACTGATAGGATGATTGGACAACGATTTTGTGCGGTAATAATAACATGCAGATAATTTTTTACGCCTTAAATCAAGAGGAAGTTGGCAGCAAATAGCATAAAGGCTCTCTACGGGAGAGGTACGAAATGCGCCGGAACAAATCCTTAACGCAGAATGGTGAATGGTGTCCAAACGTCGCAGGAAAGAAGCACGTGCTGACCCATACACCATACATCCGTAATCCATCCGAGAGAGGATAAGTGCTTCGTATATATGGAGCAGAGATGTTCGATCCGCTCCCCAAGATGTTTTTGAGAGCACCTTCAAAATATTTAATGATTTCTCACATTTCTTCCGGAGGTTTAAAATATGAGGAAGAAAGGAGAGTTTCCGATCAAAAATTACTCCTAGAAACCGTATCCACAACTGTGATGGGCGTATTTCGTATTTGAATGACAGGGTCTAAATGGATATTTCTTTTCCTACAGAAATGAACACACCGGCTCTTCTCAGGAGAGATAGTATGCCCATTTTTATCGCACGAAGCCACTACTTGATTAACGGCATTTTGCAATTGTCGCTCGTTTAAACTCATATTGCTGCCTTGACATGATATTTGCAGATCATCAACATAAAGTGATCCCTGAACAGATGATGGTAAAACAGATAAAACCTGACTAATATGCACAGTAAAAAGTGTAACACTGAGGACACTTCCCTGTGATACTCCCTCAGGTTGAACAAAAAAATCAGAGTAAAAGTTGCCTATACGGACTCTAAAAGTCCGATGTGATAAAAAGTTCTGTCAAAAAATGGGGAGGTTTCCCCTAAAACCAAAGTTATAAAGAGTCAAAAGTATACCATAGCGCCATGCCCGGTCGTATGCCTTCTCAATATCAAAAAATATAGAGATTAGGTGATTCCTCCTAACAAAAGCGTTACGTATCTGGTTTTCCAGCAAAATGAGGTTGTCGAAAGTAGATCTACCTCTACGGAAACCACTCTGCAACGGAGCGATGCATCCTTTTTTCTCTAGTTCAAATACAAGACGTGTATTGACCATGCGCTTAAATGTCTTACAAAGGCAACTTGTCAGTGCAATTGGTCTGTAGTTCAGAGGATTTGATGGTTCCTTATCAGGTTTTAAAATTGGGATCACAATAGCTTCACGCCATTGTGAGGGATATTTTCGTTCAAGCCATATTCTATTAAATAATGCAAGCAGATTCGAAAGGGAAGTTGCATTCAAATGTCGGAGCATAATATAGGTGATCCCATCTGGCCCTGGACTGGTATCACGAGATTGAGAAAGGGCCACTTGCAGTTCAAATATCTTGAATTCACAGTTATAGGGAGAAGGACATCGATCATGAAAGCGCAGACGCAACCGCTCTGCGGGATTCTTAATTGCCAGAAAAGTTGGACTATACGAATCTAATGCAGAAACTTGTGCAAATGCTTGACCGAGAGTATTAGCTACATCTAAGGGGGCGGAATACGTTTTATTTCCTGTATTTAAGACAGGAATGGACGTTTCCCAATATATTCCATTAGCAGCCTTTACTTTTCTCCACAAATGTTTACTGGAGGTGGAAGATGTGATTGATGATACGAATTTAACCCAAGATTCCCTCTGACTACGACGACGAATTCGGAGAGCAAGGGCTTTGGCTCGTTTAAAAGCAACAAGATTTTCTGTTGTCGGGTACCTTCGAAAGATGTTCCACAATTTTTGTTGTTGTTTATGACTATCTCGGCAATCCTCATTCCACCACGGTCTGCGGAATTTTCTGAGACGTGGGGAAGTCTTTGGGATGGTAGCATTTGCGGCATTTATTATGCTGTCAATGACATGTTGTACTGCTTCTGTGATGTCACAAGTGCTAACCATAGTTTCTGTAATATCTGCCAATTCTGCGAATGCATTCCAGTCTGCCCGTTTGAATAAGAACCTTGATGGACAAGGAGTCTCACCACCACCATCAGCGTGGGAGACAATAACTGGGAAGTGATCACTGCCGTATAGGTTATTGCTCACCTTTAGAGTGAGAAATGGCAGCAGTTCAGGTGTACATATGGTCAGATCAATTGTATGGAAGCTGCGTGTGGGTTCGTGGAAGTAAGTTTTCTCCCTGCTGTTTAGCAGGCAGAGACAGTTATTAGTAATAAACTGCTCAATCTGTCTACCACGAGAGTTTGTACTATCCGAACCCCACAAAGTACTATGTCCATTGAAGTCGCCCAATAAAATGAAAGGGGAAGGAAGCTGGTCTATTAAGTTAACAAGTTCTTGCTGACATATAACATAATGAGGTGGTAAGTAAATACAGCAGACTGTGATCAAAGTTCGTATGTGAACTTGTACAGCCACAGCCTGTAAAGGAGTATGCAAAGTAAGAAGTGTGCTAGGATACAAATTTGAAGTAAAGATACAAACACCACCTGAATTACGAGATCCAGTGTCTGTATCTTTCCTCACACAATTATAGTCTCTTAATTTAAGTGGAATGTTAGGTGTCAAGAAGGTTTCTTGAACACCGAAACAAACAGGATGAAAAATATTAAAAATGGATTTGATGTCCTGAATTTTAGACCGAATGCCGCGACAATTCCAAGAAAGGAAGGTACCCATTAAGAAATTCAAGTTGCAGGAAGAGAAAGAATGCCAGTATTTTCTGTTGCGGAAAACTCGCAACTCATTCCAAATTCATCCTCATCCTCCGAAGGATGGAGTTTGAGATCGGGACGGTTTTGTGTGCCTCCAAAAACGGATGTCAAGTCTTTATGAGTGATCCCTTGACTAGCAAGTCCCAAAGCTACAGAGTTTTTAGAAACAGTTTTCTTCAATTTTGACGATAGATCAGATTTTGATAGTCTCCGCTTTGCAAGCTTTAATTTAAGAGATTTATCCGATTTTGATTTCCTTTGCTTTTTATCTGGCTTTCCAGGGTCAGATATATTGTTTATTGAGTCTTCTGTATCAGAACCCGAGAAGTTTTTTGATTTCGTTTCCTTATTATTCTTAGTGCAATTTCTGCAACAACAGTTTTCACAAAAGCTTTTCTGGACCACGGCTGCATAGCTTGCACCAGGTAATGGTGTCTGTGCAAGAACTTTTTTTCGTGCTTCAGGGTAAGAGATTTCCTCTTTAATTTTTGTAGTGGTGATTTGTTTTTCAAGTTTCCAGCGTGGACATAACCGAGAGAAAGAGGTATGATCGCCCTTGCAATTTACGCATTTCTCTGGGGCGGAACATTCATGACTTTCATGCCCTTTTTCAGAGCAACGGACGCAAGTAACAGTTCCGCGGCAATTTGCTTTCGAGTGCCCAAAACGCTGGCACTTGAAACACCTAAGTGGATTTGGGATATACGGCCGGACTGATAGCTTGATATAACCGGCATATATGAATTCTGGCAGTTTTGGTGAATTAAAAGTAAGTATGTGATGCTTGGTTTCCAGAATTTGTCCCTCTCGCCGAATGGTAGTGCGGCGAACTTTTATAACACCTTGCGGTTTTAATTCTTCTTCAATATAATCTAAGGGGAGATTAAATATCTCACCGCAAGTAATAACTCCTTGAGATGTGTTTAATGAAGTGTGAGGACTAACAGTTACTGATATCCTGGCCAGAGCTTTCAATTTTTGAATAAGCTGCGCTTGCTTTCGATTACTGACCTCTATAAGCAAGTCTCCAGATCGCAATTTTTTAACAGATGCTACTTAACCCACTGTTGCGGAGATAGATTTTTGAACTAAAAAAGGAGACACCGTATCAAAAGTTTCATTTTTTTCAGACTTACGTTTAATGATATGAAATCTGTCGAAATGATGTTCAAAATTGGGAGTAATTTGTAGCTTTTGACGCCCACCAAAGGGACCACGTTTGGAAAAGCCCATACGATATAGTAAGAAATTCGGGCCCGACGACACCACCCACCATGGAGCCCAACACGGGATGGCAGCCACCGGCTCTAGATATTCCCAGCCTTGGCGCTTACCATAGTGCTAATCGGTACCTATACGCTGGGAGTTACCCCCGGGGACAGTGACCACCCTTAACGCC
>JAPMOQ010015265.1:0-10251 GCA_026543055.1 Argiope trifasciata | reverse complement strand
TATATATATATAATATATAATATATATATATGTTGAGCATATATAGGGTCGCGGTGGCTTGATGGTAAGGTCTCTGCTTCGGTAC
The DNA here is from genome assembly GCA_026543055.1 of Argiope trifasciata. Classification (NCBI taxonomy): domain Eukaryota; kingdom Metazoa; phylum Arthropoda; class Arachnida; order Araneae; family Araneidae; genus Argiope; species Argiope trifasciata. Next base: position 10,166 of record JAPMOQ010015265.1, on the reverse strand, counting down.
CAAAGGGTTTCAGATTCGAGACTCGATTCCACTGAAGAGCCACCGTGTAACCGTCATTTAATGTTCGCTGCACCTCATGAGGTGCAGGGAATATAAAATGGCGATCGAAACATTTTATATCAATTTAAAATTATCTTTCTACTTTGGAAAGACATGTTTTCTCTAAATAAGTATATGTCCAAGGTCAGATGAAGATGAGAGTTGAGAATACAATAATTTTTTCCATGAAAGTTTTTGGCTCAGAGTCGTCACTGATGACAATATCTTAAATGTGCATATAATTTGTCTTTTCACAACTTGCAAAAACGGGATATTGAGTCAGAATCTTTATCAAGTTACTTGACAACAAAATAAACAGCAATAACACAAAAAATAGCACAATATGCAAACAAAAAATTCGTGTTAAATAGCAAGAAAATATTTTTCAACGTGCAGATGAAACATAAAATACACCAATGTTTTGCAAACTATGCATTTATTGGTGTTGTTTCAATCTGTTACCCTGCTTAAGATCAAGATCTGTAATTCAGACCCTCATCATCTAATTAGAAAATATTATTTTATAATGGAAGTTCAATTCAATTTTATGCTCATTCATTTCGAAGTGATCTAAACTTTTTTTAGTATTACAAATTAATGTTATTTTATCCAAAGGAATTGTTTTTGGCCCATGGAACCTCTTTCGTAATTGTGATATTCGACTGAACAAAAAAAAATCATTATTCAGAGGATGTAGTGGTGTGATAAAGGTTCAGTTTCTAAAAAGTGAGTCTTAATGTTTAAGAGTTTTGGAGTCCTTACTTTACAGATATTATTTCAGTTTTATGTATTCACAATTGCTTTAAATATAACCGACATGTATGAATTGAATTTGGTGCAATACCGTATTAATTGGTTACAAGATTCCTGTTCGTGCAGAAGGACCTGAAATTTGGTTGCAGCAATTTAATTTTTTCTGAATTATGCAAGCCAGAACTGAAAATATGAGAGGAAATGAAGCGTCGAAATGTAAAAGTGAACGCAAGTAGATAAAAAAATGGCGTATTTGGGTTTTATTGAAAGACGATAGATTGGAAATATGATGATTGTCAACAACATTTTTCTTGTTTAGTTTAGTTGTATTAAAATCCCGTTTTGATGCAACACTAGGGCTATTAAGAAACGGAACTTGTCGTTTTGAGCCAGGGTCAGATGATGTGGACAGCATCTGAACTGGCACACCCCCTCTCCATACCACACCAGCGGGAGGACGTTTGCTCCCGACGCATTTAGCGTTCACCAGACCTGCTTGCACGACTGTTCGTGGGTGGAATCAGGTCTTGAACCTGCAACTCCCCAGTTTGAAAGCTGAGATCTTACCACCAGGTCACCGGGGCCCTACGTTTTTCTAGAGTTTTATCTTAAGGAATATGCGTCATGCTTAGAAACTAACAACTACCGTATTTGTAGACTATTTGAGATTGATGAGAAAAAAACGTGAAAAAGTCTTGGTCGGTATTTTGTATTTTTACGAAAAATCATATGCATTATATCGACAATTTGATACAATGTGCCGCGGTAGCTGGGTCGGTAGAGCGTCCATCTCGCAACCGAAAGGTAGCGAGTTCTGTCCTCCTCTCGGCCAAAGACCGCCGTGTTCACAGACGGCAGTGGGGGCACGTTTAAAACTGTAAATCGTTAAATCGTTCGACTGTAAAGTCCTCCAAGTTCCCATAACAAAGGTACCTCTGGGGGTGCTGAGTCGGTCTCTGATTTGGATCTCAATTCTGACTTCCAGATGGATGAATGTGCCCCTAAAAAGGATAGTTTCTTGTGTCTTCGAGCAAAGCCACCTTAAGGGTGCTCGTTCACAATGAAAGTCGCACACTTCTGCCTTCATTCGAAAGAGCTAAATCTCATTCGGGCTTGGTATGACCAAGTGGCATTAGCATGGCACAATAATCCACTATATTCCAAATGTTTAAAGAATAACAAGATAATTACTAATGGGGAAAATGAATAAATTTAATGAAAACCATATGTATTTTTATGGAGAAATAGCCTTAGAATATTTTGGCCTAAAACGAAAATAAAATAAGACCCTGAAAAAACATCCAAACCCCAGGAAAAAATGAACAAACATTTTTTTTCTGCCAGTGATTTCCCAGAAATAATAGAAAAAACTTCAATTGTTTCCGTTTAATCGTTTGAAGTGTCGTTGCCGACAAAGAGCAACAAGAGGATTTAGCAAACAATCTTTTTGTTTGTTTTGTTTTGTTTTGTTTTATTTTTGGCACCAATGTCATTAGATTCGGTTGTTGGTATTTACTAAGTGTTGGTGTCTTCAAAATACCTCGTCTCTGCTTGCTTTTAACGGGCCATTTGGTGCTTACTCGCAGGTACCTTCCGCAATTAAAATCGAGAACTCAGAATCAAACGTATTTGAACTGAGAAAATGAACAAGAAAAAAATAGCGTATTACAAGTAGCAATTTTTTAATGGGCGAAGGGAAGATAAAACAGTAAAAGCTGCAAAAGCGTAAAGAAAAAAATTATATTATTATTGAAACTCCGAAAGATGGATGAAAATTGATAGGTTGTTTTGTGTGTTTTTTAATGATGAACGTAAAGGGGAGACAAAATAGTAAAAGCTGCAGAACCATGAATAGTAAAATTATGTTATTATTGAAACTCTGAAAATGAATGAAAATTGATTTTGATTAGTTGGTTGTTTTGTGTTTTTTTTAATGATGAACGCAAAGGAAAAATATAATAGTAAAAATTGTAAACGCGTAAAGAGTAAATTATATTGCTATTGAAACTTCGAAAAATGAATGGAAATTAATTCTGATTGTTAATAGGTTGCTTTGTGTGTTTTTTAATGATGAATGCAACGGAAAAATACAGTAGTAAAAGCTGCAAATGCGTAAAGAGTAAAATTATATTATTATTGAAACTCGGAAAAATGAATGAAAATTGATTTTGGTTGTTGATAGGTTTGTTTTGTGTGTTTTTTTAATGATGAATGGAAAGGGAAAATAAAATATTAAAAGCTGCAAATGCGTAAAGAGTAAAATTATATTATTATTGAAACTCCGAAAAATGAATGAAAGTTGATTTTCGTTGTTGATAGGTTCTGTTTTTTTTCTAATAATGAATGCAAAGGGAAAATAAAATAGGTAAAGCTGCGAACGCGTAAATAATAAAATTATATTACTATTGAAACTACGAAAAATGAATAAAAATTGATTTTGGTTGTTGGCAGGTTGTTTTATGTTTTTTTATAAAAGAGCTATCTTTGACCAAATTGCGCCATCCATGTGGTCAAAACTCATCATCCATTAACTCGTCTTCGCATAGGACACACACGGTTCACCCACAGGCACTTGATATTTGGCGAAACTGCGTCTATATGCAATAGATGTCGAGTATATTTTACTATTCACCATATTTTAGTTGACCGTCTTGTCTTCAGGACAGTTGTCGCCAAGTCTTGCATCCTTAATTTTCCATTACTTGGCGGGTGAAACACACCAGATGGTTTCAGAATTTTTTTGTCACATTCTTGGCACACGTATGTACTTCATAAAATATAAATGTAATTATTCTAATATTACCATATGGTGGGCGCAGTATAGCCATATGTGGCTCTTGCGCCAATAAACTATACAAAACCGACCAACCATGTGTTCAAAAAGAGGTTAGATGTTCTTTAAAATTGAAATAAATACATGGTTGCATGAGAGCAGAATAATAGAGTTAAAAACCAGTGGAAACAGTAACACGGTATTGTGTACTTACAATGAAAAAAATTTAAGAAGTTAAAAAGAAGAATTTAAATGGTTGGTAAAAATTTAATAGAATATAAAAATTTAAAAAATGTTTGTATGGTGGTTCTCTTCCAACAAATCAGCGAGAGTTAAAGATGATGTGTAAAAAAACTGGTTGCGATGAATACTTAAAGCAGGGCACTCAATCAAAATGAGATGAACTGTGAAATCTGTGCGACATGTGGAAAAAAATCAATAAACTCTCAGGAAGATAAAATAAGGAATCCTTAAAAACAGTTGGAATGTTTTGTTATCGTGTGAGAACATGATGTTTTTTTCGTTTGAGGTTTCAGAAGCTTCAAATTGAGGCATCAAATGGGAGATTTATCAGTATCATTTTTTCATGAGATATTTGAAAAATGATAGTTTTGAGGTATCATTTTTTCACTTCTAAGGTAATTAGAAAATAATGCAGAAGGCTGTAGCACTAAAGATACAATTCGATCACCAAATTATTCATTCTCTGAATTATTACGAATAGCTTTTATATTATTACGAATTGCTATATATATGTAGAGCAAAATAAAATTAACAATTACACATGAAATAAAAAATTTAAATACAAGTGATCTAAAACCTTAATTTTATTTATATGACCTGCTTTTCACATATTTATGAAAATACACATTTTTGATGAGTAATCAACAAAGAAATTGACTGGTATGTCTAATTTTAATTGTTTTTAAATTTCAAAATTCGTTAATTAGGGAAGTTTAACTTTTGAGAACCATGCACATCATTATTTTTCAAAAAGATTTATAAATTCATTTGGTGTTTTTCTTGTTATTTCATTCTCCTCTCCTTCTATTCTTTAAATTTTCCTCCTTTTTACATTTTTTACTTAACGTCACTTAATTCAAATTTATAAAGATGGAATTTTTTCATTTAATTCTTCGCACACTTCTTAATGAATGAGGAATTTTGAAGATTTGTTTGTTGCCGTTGACAATACACTGTTTAAGTAATTTCAAAATTTAATTATCACTATATCGGATCAATTCCTTACATTTTAAACTATATAACAACGCCATCTATTAGCCAACTTAAAAAACATTTACTCTCATGATACCAAATCTTTATTATAACGAATTATATGTTGAACAAAGAACACCCTTAGAATAAAGGATACCTAAAATGAAAATTATTTCACCTTTCCATGAAAAAAATAAAAGAACATAAAAAAATGTTTTTTTTTTTTTAATAATTTTATTATTACTATTTTCCTACGATTTATATCTGAAACTGCCATTTAATAGTATATTTTATGAATGACCTTTTTTTTAAATTAATTAATGGCTTTTAAGATCTGCCTCTTATTGAAATAAGAGAAGAGAAATGTTTTCCTCTGTATTTTGATAGGAATAAATCAAAGATAGGCCTCTAACTTATTTGGGCAAATTAGATGTTTTCTTTACCTGTGTTTTGATGCCAAGAAATTGTTCCTTATATTTTTTAGAAATTCATAAATAAATTCTTTTTTAATATTAAAGGAAAGAGCTAATATGGCAACGCTTTCGTAATGTTTTGTTGCGTTGTAAAATAATCGACAGCTCTAATTTTTTGAATTCTTAAATTTTGCATGACATATTTATAAATTAGATTTATCTTGAGTTTTGACCAGTGAATGTGAAACGAATCAATTTTAATTAATTCTGAACAAAGAAATTTCAAGATTAAATGGGTTAGGATGCTATTTAAATACTACTGTTACTCGATATTTTCTATTGAAATACGCCGACAAGAAATATTAATTATAAATTCCTCATAAATTGAAAATAATTTTCGAAATCCTTTTAGTAGTAGCAGTTGTAAAGTATTCGATTAACCGCCTAATCAGGATGAAATGAATAATTCATATAAAAATATTAGTGCGACCGGAATGAAATATTTCTTTTGTGGAAACTATATTAACCAATTAGTTATAATTTTAACCAATAGATGTCGACATGTGTGAATGCAGAATTAATATTTTAGGAGATTCATTTGAGCTACTTTTATTGACAAGAGATGGCGCTCCATACAAAATTATATTTATTCACCAAAACCGTAGAAACTACTTCTTTTCAACACAAACTTGACAAGATAGACTTTTTGATTTATCAAACCCAAAATACAAAAATAATTTTCAATGAGATAACAATTATAATAGAGCATTCTGGCAAGAAGACACTTTCTGTCGTTAAATGGTTTTCCTAAATAAATCTTTGATAGTTGGGACTCAATGATCACTTTATGATTTAAAAAAAAATAAAATTGTTTATTAAATAAATTTAAGCAAAATTCTCTTTATAGTGCCATTTCTCAATCTGCTGGTCATTTCAATAGGACTGTTTTAAGATGGACCTCATCATCTTGAGCCTCGATCGGATGACAAAGATAACACATGAGGTGGTATCCCCTCTTTAAATTTCCTCCCACACAAGTGGGATGATGCTTGACACAGACTAATTTTGTTTGAACTAGACCCGGTAACAAAGTGGTTTTTCGGCTGAATCTGGTCTCCAATCTGAAACCCTTTCGTTACCGAAGCTGAGACCTTACTATGATCCTTTGTATGTCTGCAGCTTTAATCAACTCAGCAACCAAGGTCACTCTCAGGCGAAGACTCAAAAAAATTGATTTTTTTCTGTGAGGAATCAGACAAAGTCCAACACTATTCGCCCTTCGTGACCTGAAAATTAAGGTTAAAGACATACACTAATTTAACCGCAAAGACACAAAACAAAACAACATTAAAAACATCACCAAATAAAGGGAAAATATATAAAATAAAAATACATAAGAATATTTAACCAATATTTAAAAATATTCAATTCAATGAAAAACAAAAAGGAAAGAACATACCAGCAACAGGCAAATTTTTTAAAACTATAGTATCCTATCTGCTATTCGATTTGGATACTGGGTCATTCAGAGAAATCGATAGGATGCTATAGTTAAAAAAAATTCGCCTGTTGCAGGTATGTTCTTTTCCTTTTGCTTTTTTTAAATTATTGATATTTAGTATACGATTTTCCCACCAAATTAGCAAATTTCTATCAAATTTTAAGCAATAGAAGTCCCTGCCTTGCTTAGTTAAGTTAGCATGCTATTTACAAAATTAAGATAACTGGACTCATGAAATTCAGTAGAGATTCAACATCTACAATGCATATATCTGTGAAATTTTGAGCCTTAAATAACAGCAAATTGTCTGTCGGTTTATATTTTTAGAAATATGTAAACATGATATTCAAAATTCAGCGCCTTAAACATATACAATTTGATATAGAATTTTTGTGACTACACGTGCAGTTTTATTTCAGACCTTTTTCCGATCGGTTAAGAAAAATGTATTTAAAACTCAAATTCAATTTTCGAATGCAATTAACACATTGCATGCGGAAATATTGTATGCATTGTTTTCTGAAGATTGATACTTGAGAGTGGGTCACGTACAAGTACGTTTTCTGACGATGGATACTTGAACGCCGGTCACATACTAGTGCGGGTTAGTGTAACAACATGGTTTGTTTGTGGGTACAGAAATAACAGCATAGACAGGAAGCCGAATGTTCTTGTCTACAACAAAGATTCTGGAAATATTGTGACAGATTAAAACTAGTTTTTACGTCAGTCGATGCGGAACCACAGAACGGGAAGGTGGATTAAAAATATCAATTTAGATTTAAAATTCACTTTTTGTTTATCCTTGCTAAAATGAATGAATAGTTTTTTGATGGCTCTTTTCATTTTTTTATAATGTAAAATTGCTTATATATAATAGAATTAGAAAAAATGGAAACTATGTACTACTATTTCTCTTTGATTTTTCCTATTTACGAATACTATTATAAACTTATAAACTAAAAAAATTACTTTTTGTTTACAAAAATTATATATTTGTTTGTTATGGTTGTTATTATCTTATTTGTTTGTTGTGATCTTATAGTTGTTATTTATATATTTCTATTTATATATTTGTTTATATATTTCAATATAAAATACGAAAAGTTGCTTAAAAAATGAAATAATTTTTGATCTAATGAGATTTAACTGAATAACTAAATTGCTTAATTTACGCCCGCTCCTGGTACAATTCCGCTGCGAAATGTACCAGCACACAATGTGTTAACGGCATGCCAGGAATTAATTGTACACTCGCTACTCATTAAGATACTTCTATAAATATATATACATTTAATTAGAATCAAATTAAATGTATTTTGATGCAATAAGGCAGTAACGATGCTCCGTTTTATATGAACAATTCAATTAATTGGAGCATTTTTGTTTCATTGAAAAATTACAGTTATGTGAGCGAAATAACTCGTAGGTGTTCTAGCGGACAAATTTTACAAAATAGGCAACGTGAACCTCCCACGGGAAGTCAGGAGGACTTTTCTCGCCTCGAACAGGAAGTTACTTTCGAATCGATCAAAAACTCATTTTTCAACTTTCGCTCCCACCTATTTCTTACTTTATTTAGAACCAGCGGGTGACCGAGCTCCGCTCGGAGAAAACAGGTATTGAAGCTAACTCGAAGATTTAAATTTTCAATTGTGATTTATCAAAACAATACATGCCATAAGAAAATTTGTGAAACCATTGGTGAAAAGATAACCGGTTAAAGTGCACCATTGTGAACTATTCTAAACAAAGTTAGAGTTTGGAAAGGGAACTATTCTATATAAAGGTAAAGTAAAGGTAAAGATTGAAGTGTATTGAAGTTCAATATTTTTGACAAATTTATTTAGAAAAACCAAACATATATACATACATAAGAAACATATTATAAACCTATAACAGCATAAACATAAAACTTTATTAGTTGGTCATATTGGCTATAGATGGCAGCACGTTACCGCTTGAAAATTTAAGTAGCCATTATGGCGAACTAATAAAGTTTGAAAATATTCTATCTGTAACTCCGAACTGCTCTACCGTAGCGCTTCAAAACCGGTGCCAATCGATTCCTCGTGGCCAAAAACCCCAGACCCCCAAGTTTACCGGAGTTTATTAATTCTAGGGCGATTTTCGACTTGGCAACCATTCCTCGTATTATAGTATTAGATTCACGTTACAAAAATATTTCGAAGTTAAATAGTTATTGCGGGAGAAAAATAGCAGTAGTCAAAGCGAAGTGAAAACCAGCGAATCGGAACGAAAAATTATATATAAAAAACTAGTTGTTACCCGCGACTTTGTTCGCGTGGAAATTTTGATGCACATGTATGAAAAACTATCAAATAATGACAAATAAAAAATTACACCTACCTAAGCTAAAAACAATATACATTTAAAAATATAAGTATATACGAAGATACAACATAAACACAATTTATTAACACACAACTAACGGAAAAACAGTCTATTTACATTGTATACCCAAAATAAAATAAAACAGCAAATCAAGTCCGTATTTCTTTAAAATCAGGTCCAATCCATTTTATTTATGGATCGAGATGGAGATAGCTAAGTCAGTATTATACACATCGTTTTCAAACTTTTCATTTAAAGGAAAACACAGTTGTCAACAATCACGCTCAAACTTTAAACGCCAGTTGGTGTAAAGAATATATCTGACTTTATTACGCCAGTTGGGGTAACGCAATGCAGATTAGAAATTTTCATTTTCTTTATTCTGTTTTCTTTTCATTTAAAAGTACTTCAGAATGAATATGAAAGATCGATTCCTTAACAACATTTGATTTTAAATACACCAAGCACAAGGAAAATAAACAGAATCTTTTGAAATAATTGGTCGAAATTCAGCTAACCCTAACCTCATTTCTATTGGAAAAAAACTGTTACCTTCCTGATATTTGGCGGGATTTGGCATTTTTTGGCGCAAAAGTTCGTTTTTAATGATTAAAATGAACCACTGAATGAACCGGAATAAAATGTTATCTATGTTCTATTCCTGACTATTATCTATCTTTGTGCTAAATTTCATCCCATTCCGTTCTGGCGTTATTGTGTAACAAAGATCCAAACTTTTACATTTATAGTATTACTATAGATTGATTATTGATAAAAAGGTTAAAAGATGATGTAGTAATGAAAATTAATAATGGATATTTTGAAGGTTCGCATCAAACTTAGAAAGCATGTAGATAGATCCTCACTCTATGAAGTAATTCTGGCTGTGATAATGCTTCGACGTCAGAAGTCACATTTCAAGCTCCGACTGGAGAAGAAAATGCCATTGCTATATTAAAAATTGAAAAAAGTTGTAACTAATAGCAATAATAAGATCATGTAATTAATGAACACTGAAAAGTAATATTCTGTTTACAATTTTTTTTAACGAAAAATTTTGGCGTCTAATGATTTTTTTGCATTTAAGCCCTTTTATAGACAAGAACGGCTCTTGATT
>JAPMOQ010015217.1:2063748-2115491 GCA_026543055.1 Argiope trifasciata | reverse complement strand
TTTATATATATATATATATATATATATATATATATATATATATATATATATGTACGATAAAACTATATATGCAGTAGTTTTAATAAGACACAACAAATAAAAAAGGAAATCGGAAACAGTGGCTATTTTTAAACAAAAACGAGCGATTAATTTTTTTTGTAACGTTCTCCCAAATAGTATTATTACATATGTTTATATTATATCTCTATCTACTCAGTCGTAGTTTGCTTGTGTTTGGTATTTCTGTTTAAAAAAGTCTTGAAATCTACATTTGTTTCTTGAGCGTTTTGGCGAACTAATTTACAAGCATTTTCAGAAGAATTAATTAATTGATTCATACAGAACATGATATTTCAAAATCAATTCAATAAAATTTCATAAAATTTGGTATGCAAGTATCCATACAACGAATTTTAAAATAGCTTTATTTAGACATGTTTTATAGACATTTTAATTTCAAAACATAAACAAAATTTGACAAAAATCATTAACGGCAATTATAATTTTGTTATTTATCAAAAAAATTTATATAGTGATCTGTTACATTTTAAGTTGTTTGACCTATATACTATATAGGTGGAATAAAAATACAATATTTCCATTATTTTTTAGCATACTCTGTTTTTCTAACATTAAGATAATGAGGGTATTTTTTTTCCTTCTAATAATGGGAGTTCAAGTTTGTTTTAGCTATTTAATACCATAAAAAATGTTTATGCATCATTTTTTAAAATTCCTCTCCGAACTTAAGCGGATATCTTAAGAAAAGAAGTAATTATAATGCTCTGTTGTAAAGAATAAGTAAATAAAAACTTATAAATCAAGTAATAAAAATTTGAGGAAAATAGAGGGAATCTTATCTGTCTACCGAATTTTAACATTTTCAGCATTTGTTCATTTTTATATATATCTTATATTACTTTTAATCCTGCTTTGTACAAATTTATAAAAAGCAACACATATTTTATGAAAGTTTTCGCAACCTTTTAAAGGCTGAAACTCTTTATCTGTTACATTTTCTTGAAATGTAATCCCTTTCGTATGGTATTAATTGTCATTCGCATTTCTTCTAGAAGGGTTATTTTTAGAATCGTCGTCATCCTTCACTCCATCAATTCCTCATACTTCGCAATATGTGAATTTTGTAAGATGAATATTAATCAAAATATCTTGAGAAAACGGAAAATATACAACCTGTTTAATGTGGAGATGAATAGGAGTTGTTTACATTCCCATTTCAAGAGAATGGTATATTGTTATATCCTTTACCGAAAATTCCACTCTTTCATTATTCAAACCCAATTACACTTCCAGAAAATTTAAGTAATAAGTAGTAAAGAAGCTCTTATAAATTTAGCAGTGTAAAGGCCATATTGGATTTTGAAGGCGTTGGAGCGAATTTATTGAAATTTATTTTGTTTAAGGATTGCAACTTCTAGAGTAAAAAATTACCAACTTAAAAATAATATTCTTATTGATTTGCACAACTGTATAATTAGCAATAAGAGTAATATTTGTTATTAATGTATCTGAATTTTCTGTCTAAAGCTCCGAGAATGGAAGCTTCTACATAATTCTTTCAAATTTTGATGCTACTCAAAATATTTCGAAATACCACAGTAAAGGTCTGCCACTCCAATGCCACACACAAATGACATTCTTAATAAGCAAAATCTTCTTATTTACACTCCACCATACATCTTCTTTTCTTCCACGTTTCCACTATTTTCTGAAAAGAAGAAAAAAGATGCTTTTGGGAAGCCAGACGGTGAACGAAATTCCGTTTTCCGCAGATATAAGGAATCCTTTTCGCAATTTATTTTTCTAATTTTGTTAGAAGTGTGACCCTGTGGGTGCAAGAGATTATAAGAGAGAAAACTTTTCAACATTCAATTCATCAATTTTGAAAGTATCAAAAAAGTTACCTGCACAGGTTTAGATTGAAAAATCCTTCTTCAACTATAATTTCTAAGCTTGGTTTTTATGGGAAAACTTTGGGAGTAAAAAGTAAGGTAAAATTGGTGAGATAACAAATTGTCTAATTTAAATTATGGTTCTATCTTCAATCGTTAGAAATAAATGTATTTAAAAAAATTCAACCTTCTACTATTTCCATATCCTTTCAGTCTGATGGCCCACTTAAAAATCAGACCGATAATTTCATTCAGTTTAAGAGGTAATCTTCAGCCGTTCGAATTGAAGTAAAACTATTTGAATCATATTGTTCAGAAATTAACATGAGCAATACATTATATATAAAGCTTTTTATTCAAAGTGATATCAATTATGGAGTAAATTAATTTCGCTAATTTTTAAAAGTGTAGATATTCTTCACAATTAAATTTATTCCTTTGTTTATTACATTAAGGTTATTAAATAACATACATTATTTATGAATAATATCTGCATTGCTGCCCTCTAAAAAAAATAACTCCTTACTCAGAATCCACAAATCAATATTTTTCTTTTTTTCTTTTTATAGCTGTCTAGACAAACGAAGATGGTCAGTGTTTTCGAATTTGGGAATTTTAGAACTAAAACAAAACACTTTTAAACGCCTGCAGCCATGTATTAGAAACTGCTCTACATTTGGAAGAGGATTCGATTATCTTTCCACATGAATGAAATCATTCGTGTAATGTAATATCAGAACTGCCTGGAGCATTTTGATATGATAGTACATGGGAAAAATATTGCAAAATATTCAAATTTTCACACTGACCATGATCCAAAAAGAAAATATTTTTTCTTTAAGAAGAATATAATAAAAAATTCCAAATTTGAAGAGCTGTGCGAAATAACTTTGAATATTTTAGATAACCATAGTTGATTTATAAGTTTTACGGCAATGCTGCCGGATCAAATAATTCCTGGTTAAGAATTTTATAGCAAGTTCAATAAAACTCAGAAAATAAGAGTTTTATTTTTTATTTTGCGTACACCTTTTAGGACAAGAGCTGCAACTGAATGAAATGTTTCCCTTTTCCTGAATCGTAAAAAAGATAGATGTATTTGATTTGGCGATTTCTATTCAGTTCCCAACTGCATATTATTGGCAAAGAATTTCTATTTTACTGTTTTTACACATGCGACAAAAAAAATAATAAAAAAATAGAAATAGATTCACATAAGCCTTTGAAAAAATATCTTCGTTCCACAAAGGTAACGGCTAGAATCTATCAGTAAAAAAAATCTTATGCACAGGCAAAATAAAAAGAAAGAAAAAACCATTTAAAATAATTTGAGCAATTTAATATGATAATGATGGAATATAATATTTTCCCCTTATTGCAAGCCTTATAAAAAAGAAAATAAAATTATAATTAAGAAAAATATAATGTTTCAAATCTAAAACCAGAAATTATTGAAATGCTTTGTTAATATCAATTAGGCACGACACAACAAAAACATTCCAAAACCACAAACTAATGAAGATTTTAGAGGATTGTCGCAGAATAGTTCTAAAAACTTGGCTATGAAGCCAATATATTCTCAGTTTGATACAGAATTCCACGTAAAAATACTATGCTTGTGGACTCGGCGCATGGTGTGCTGACGCTGTGATCAAACACTTATCCACTTTTTTAGTATAATAGATTGAAGGAAGGGTCCTGGTCATTCAGATTACGCTTCAGAATAGTACCTATGCCCCCAAAATAACCTTCCGAGTTCCATAAGAGAAAGATGCAAGTATAATTAATATTTCTTAGCACATTTTATAAAAGATGGCAATTTAAACATAATTTGGATATATCCAAACAATCACAAGAAAAGTTCATCATGCTGCATATCTGTAATAAATTTACTTGTATTGTCCAAAGGGTGTTCAAATGAAAAGGTACGAAGCGAACTGTGGGTATAAATGAAGACTTTATTCAAAATATACACTTCAGATTAAAGCACAATGATCACATTGATAAACGAGCCGGATTCCTTGTTCCCTGAATTCCTGTGGCCGTGTCGAGATCCAATCTTTAACATCGTCCTTGGGTTCGCCGTCCGAGATCAAGCTCTTTCTTTTTCAGTGTTTTTTCAGGGTACCAAAACATGAAAATCGCAAGGGAACATATTTGGGCTGTAGGGCGGATGGTCTAGCTGCTCCCATTTGAACTTGGCGGGTTCCGAGTATGTGACCCTGGGGACGTGTCATTATCATGGAGAACCACATTATTCGTGAGTAGCTACGGTATTTTGTTCTTGATAGACCTGCATAGTCTCCGGAATGTCTCACAGTACACATCGGAGTTAATGGTTTGTAATGTAAACGTTATCATGTCTTCATACTCACTGCCACGTCAACTGGACGGGGCTTTTTATACAAGCTTCTGCTCTCTCCTGCGCATGCTCTGATCTTCGCCGGAGACTCCACTCGCATCCCTAGATGTCTCGCTACTTTCTTCCATAGAGGCGTAGACAAATATGCTAACAGTTACATCGTAACGACGTTTCGTACCTTTTCATTTGAACACCCTTGTATTTAAAAAAATAATAACGGATCAGAAAATCATGCAAATGAATGATATTCTGAAATAGCTTAACGTCACGAGAAATTTGATATAAAGCATGTTTCAAAAGCGTCTGAAATTCTCAGCGTCATAATATTTCGAGAAAGTCATTCTTTAGATGATACGAGTAGCCCATCTTTTTTCAGAGGAATTATTATAGCTGGCCACGTTGCATTTAACAAAGGACCAAGATAAATCATATGTTCAATCGATAATAGAATGTCAATTATAATCAATTCAGATAACCTTTGTAAAATTTAAATATCGTTTTTTTTTTCAAATGGCAGATTATTTAATTTTATTGATATATTTGCTTATAGTCAGATATAGAAAATCAGCCATAACAATTCGTAGTTAATCATAAATAATTTTGTAACAAAATCATTCATTTCCTTTATTGAAAAGAAATCAACAAAAGATTGAAAAATAAATTTAAAAAATGTTCTCTGATATCGTGTTTTTGGAGAATGGATGTATACTTAAGGGATGTTATCTTCAAAACATGCTTTGTGAAAAAGATTTTGATTATAAAATATTATAACGGGGAAGGGCAGTTTTATAAAATGCCTTCAGCAACTTATAATGTTTTCCCCCTAATAATCGAATATCTGACTTTCATTTATCAATATATTTTTTAAAAAATTATTTCACTATAATATTTTTTTCATGAAATCAAGCTGATTTATTATTCATCCGAAATTCTACTCATGTATCTATAAGAATTTTAAAACGAATTCAATTATTGCTTATATAGTTATTTCTATGATGGATAGCTTGTTTTACAGATTTTCAAATGTAAGCAATTTGATATTTTTGATTAGATAAGAAAACATATTTCAGTTAAAAATGAAGCATGTTTAATATCTTGTGGATCAAAACTATTTCTCAATGCTACCCCTCACACCTTTTTTCCGAACCCCCTTCTCTTTCGTCATACCTTCTTAGAAATCATCCAAATGCGCCGATATCATCAAGAAGAGTATTAAATGCGCTTCCGCATCTCTATATCACCCCCTTTGACATTCCAGTTCGAAGAATTTCCGCACGGACATGCTCGCCACTTCCGGAATGTCCACAACACACAAGAGATGACCTTTTCCGTCGGAACTTTCGAAAAAAAAGATCCTGTCTTTCTATTCCACATACTTTTTTTTTTTTTTGCTTTCATCTCGACCATTTGTTTGGGTGTCTTTTTAAGATATTACTATGACTACAAGGGGCAAAGATCTACATCCAAACAGACCACCGAACGAGGAAAAGATTATTATTTTTTATAACCCCCTCAACCTCAAGGTAATAATAGTTTAAGGCTCTTTTTTTTCTCAGTGGAGATCACGTAACATGTGAAAAAGTTTACAATCACGTTTCATGAGCCGCATTTAATTTATGATCCTGAGATATATTCATTTTATGAGATTTTCTTCATGTAAATAACTACGCTAATATTCATAATAATGTCAGTGCAATTTTTTCATAATTATTTTCTCTTTAATAAGAGTTTCTTTAAGATACGATGGAAAGAATTATCATATACTGAGATTTTTGATATGGCTGAAATGAGTACTATGAAAGCAATTAAGCGACTGATCTAATAGTTTATCACTTCTTAATAGCGCGCGTTGCATAGTGCTTAAAAAAGAAAAAAGATGTCTGAAATGTAAACAAAGATTTAATAGTAAATTTAAAGACGTGATTAACCAATTCTTGTATACTTGACTGCAAAAATATATTTGGATATTAGAGACTATACTTTGTAAAAAAAATTTAATAAAGAAACAAGTTTCCATTAGATGCAAACGATAACGAGGCATGAAATTTTATTATACGGATATAATGTAAGTATGAATCCCTAAAACCTTCTTTCTGAAATTTTTTCTTCAAATAATACATTTTTTTCAACATCTTTTTTGCTTTTTAAATAAGTGAATTTAAAAAAAAAGAATCGTGTTTGCTTTTATCTCCGGAATCATTGCAAATGAGATTTTCTGTAAAAAATTAATGCCTCATTTAGATATTTTATCCATTGTTTTCTGTTTGGATTGCGATAATTAAAAGCAAAATGATGAATTTCTGGAAAATAGATCATTCTGCTATTATTTTGTATCATTCGGCAAAAGGGATAGAATTGTTGCTAATTTCGGAAATTTTTTTATTCTACACGTATAATCGAATGAAAAATTCAGCGATGATTTCATTGGAATTTAGATCTTAACAGTCGATAAAGAGAGAAAATACGTAAAATTACCTCTGATACAATTCAATCAGCTATTGTCGACTTATTTTATGATGTCTCTCAATTTAGGGATTATTTTTCACCACAATAAATCAAACACTTAAATGTCTTCTTTCTTTAATATATCATACGATATTCCTCTGTAAAATAATTCTTTAAATGTTTTTTAAGCATAAATGCAGCTTTGAAGTAACATAATGCATATCTATTCGCTTGTTAGATGAAAGACATTTTAAATATTACTCGATGTCTTCTTTAAAAAGAATGGGGTGATTCTGATCTGTATGCAAATAGCAATTATGGCAAATTAGATCGCTTGAAAGTTCTTTGTTTCTAAAGATAACCACATGTTTTTACATTATTTTATGTCAGAATTTCATAAATTAGTGTTGTAAACTTCTCACATAGCTACACTTTTGATAGTGCATTTTTCTTTTTGATTTTGTAACTAATAAATTAAAACGTAATTTTTTAAATTATTTTTGTAATACTTTTCTAAAGGTAACTTTTTCTTATATAAAATGTCCTCTTTAATCGTGGCCCAATAGCTGATTTCTAATTCTGATGCATTTTCACTGCTGTATTGGTCATATTTAGAAAAATATTTTTTAAATGTTCACATTTTAATAAAATAAATCCCACCAAATTGCGATTAAAACTAAAAGAGTGAAAGAAGGCATTGTGCTTGCTCCCCCCTCACTCCAAGTTTAAAAGCTGGCATATTTTCTTGAAATTGCGCCATGTGAAGAAAAAACTTATTCAAAACGCTCTTCTAAAAAATTGGCAATCAAATTTTTTACGTTATTCTTTAGATTTTAGATATGTTCGGAAAATGAAGTATTCAAATAGTAAGAAGTGGTTAAAGATTTATTTTCAAGAAAGTTGATGCTTTTTCTTAATTATATAGGTACATATTATTACACAGAAACCCTTTTATACCACTTTAAAAGTACAAAAAATAAAAAGCTCCAATTTTCAGGGTGCTAACTTTTTTTCCAAGTCTTTGTTCTACTTTTAATAAATCTTTAAAAATATTTTAAAGTATATTTGACTTCAATACTTTTCATTGTTTTAGATGCAGTTTTCATGCACATATATATTGCGATATTATTAAATACATGTTTTCACTACCCTCTATCACAGTTATATAATTAAGAATAGATTTAAAAAATAAAATAAGGATAGGCGAACCGTCTAAAATACTAATATATTATGATATTTTATCTAGACTTCTTCTAGCTTGACGCGGATTGAATGGCTCGGTGGTAGAATGCTCTGATCTGAAAGCGACTGTTCGTAATTGACTGTAAGCAATTTGCCTAAAAATTGTTCTGTAATTGATTTCATTTCTGTTATTTCTCGTTTATTCTTATAATTTCTGTATCTTTCTAAATCTGGAAGATTCGAGACCCTCCACGTTGTGGATAAAAACAACTGTAAGGTTTCAGTCCTTGAATAATATCTCGAGTTGAGATGAGCAAGTGTTATTGTTTGACAACGGTTTGATAAGCTTCTAAAACTCTCCACGCTTTTGTCCATATTAATTCTTCAAAATAGGGATGAGGGGAAGGATAAAGGAGGAGGTGTTAAAATTTAACAATATAATTAACTCGGTATTACTCGCAGACTGAATTAAAATAATGTTCAGAAATTCTGCCATATTCACATACACGCGAAAGAAAATTGAACAAAAAAGAATCTAACCGGGCTAAAATCAAGGTCAAATAATGACGAAGAATTCTGGAAATGTACTCATCTTTCAGCGTCTCTCCCCTTAATGAGATGGAATCGTCAAAAGTGGTCGTTTCAGAATACGGAAACGAAAGGTATCTATGAATTTAGTTAACACAGGGTTTATACACTATGTTAACTTCATCCACACGACAAAAAGAGAATTTTTTCTATCTATTTTTCTAAGGTCTAGAATGTAAATACATTCTAAGAAATCATCCAAGAGTTGCTAATACCTGTCAAACCGAGAATATTTCATTTCTAACTGAAAACATACTTCTACGCATGTGCAGTTAAGGCCTTCTTTCACCGACTGGCAAAAATAGGGGAAGAGACCACCGAGAGTGCCATCTCATCACGCGATCTCAAAGAAAGATTTTCGAGGGCATGGCGAACAAGAAATATGGGTGAGAGGTGAATAGCGTCCGAGCAGCGTGTTGAAGCACTCCATGTCACAATGGATCAGATCTTGTTTACCGGCGGTGAGCCGCCGCATCATTAATCAGCGATATTCCTTCTGCTCCACCTGGCCCCCACTTATAAATTGATTTCACTTCCTGGCTTTTTTATGGCAGAATTAAATCGGAAAGAAAGCCACTCTTTTGGGGGAGTTAAAACTACCGCTTTGCTTCTTCTCCACCGACTTCACAATTGGGGAAGAAAACCTCGGAGCCAGGAGTAGCTTACTTAACCATTAATCAAAACTTATTGTGCACTTTCTTCCGCTTGCTTTACATTTGCAATGATTTCGTTTCTCTCTGTATAAATGAGAATTATGAGAGGTGTGGTTTGCTGGAGAGTTTAAAATAAGTGCATCGAAATATCGGAAAATTCGGGCTTTCTTAAGACATAACAACGAAATTTCAGATTTCAGAAGATTTTCAGCTCCAATGCAGTTTATTTTAGAGTCTGCACTTCCAAAAGGCTGATAAAAAAACAAGTCACCATGTATGTGAGTTTTAGTGATATTGACATAAAAAAGAACAAGATTTTCAATTATTCCTTGCAATATTTATTACTTGTACAAAGGCCAAGAGGGGGTGAAAAGGCACCACCTATAAATACCTTTCTAATAGATATTTTCTTTGTAATTCTTAACCAAATTGTTTTAAACTTCATCTTCCTCGACTTTGTTATGATAACAAATGCAGTAATCACAAATATTTCTGAATATTATACTCCAGATAATTTTTCTATCCTATTTCAAAGTAGAAAACCACATTAAGCTGTTTCTTATTTTTATCATTGTTTATATATTTGTAATTTCTGTATACATTTATTTCTACTTTATCTTCTGTAAATATTTTGATATTTAATAAAATTCCCGTGACATGCCCATCAAATCGTGGTGAGACAGGTTATAAATACTGGGGTATGGAGACAGTGTTCTGTTCTATATAATGTGGTACATTTTGAAAGATAAACATTGCTTTTACTGTTCAAATACATTTGTGAAAATTAAAAAGAAAGCTAGAAAGTAGTAGTGCCTTTAAAATGAACTTCTAAATGCGGCATACTTCTACTTTAATTATTATGAACTACTGAACTCAATCACTAAATATCATTTTTGTAATATAATAGCATCTCAAACATTAGTCTTGAATAGTATTCGAAAAAAAAAAAAAAAAAACATTAAGAAAGGTGCAATTTTTGAAAGTAAAATCATGATTTTTTGCTTATTTGTTATTGTTTTTTCTTATTTAAATGAAGTTATTGACCAATATTATTAACTTTCACTTTTCACTATGGAATCAGTATCAAGTGATCATATTCAAGTGATAATTGTGAAATGATTCTCACTAAATTTAAATGCGGAATGCAATGCTCATCGTGTAATTGCATCGTATTTTTGGGATTTTTTTATTTTTACTATTCTTTAATAATATAAAATTTATTACATTTTCTGTAGTTTGATTGATTGTCGGTTTAGTTCTTTCTTAATTTAATTCTTCATCAAACTGAATAGCATAATAGCTTAATAGCTTAAAACCTGAATTTAAATGCATTAAAGTTTATAAATTTATAAAATATTTGGTTAAATTATTAATAAAATTACTTATTATTTTTCGTTAGCGAATATGCATATCAATTTGGGGAAAAATGTTTTTGGCCTAGTAAAAAATTAAAGGATATCAGCTCTGAAAATTTTCTACGAATTTTCACTTTCTATACTTTTTATAATGATATTTGTTGTGCAGAAATTCACCTTTGTATATATGTATTCATTCCATTTTGTATTATAAATGGATAAATCAGAATGCATTTGAGAGAAAAATGTCCAGTGAAACACTTTGAGCATAATACAAACTTCGAAAACACAGAGCGACATATCAAAAAACAGATGTTAGCGTACAGTTCCAACGCTGAAAGTTTATAACGCCATTTAAAATTTTATAAACCATTTTAAAGGATAAATATGGTCCTCGGAGAAAAAAATAATCTTACACCAGAATCATACCCACATCACCATCACAAGACACCTGCACTTATCAAGTTTTTGTAAAAGAACATGAACTGATGCCATTATTTCTAAAAAATAGCAAATGTAATCATTGAATCTTTTGTTCTATTTTTATTTTAAATATTCCCTCTGTCGCAACCTTTTCATTTAATCTTTTTCACATTTGATTTTATGAAAAGATAATCCATACATTGGTGAAAAAAACACAAACAATGCTCTGAAGTATCTAAACATGAATTCAATTCTTGTAATAAACTAAAAATTCGATAGACTGATTCCATATTTATCAGACAGGACGTCAGATTAATATAATTTCTTCTGTATTCAAAAATATCCAAATAAATAAATATTGCAAGTGTGTTTTAACGTTAACCTTAAATTAATAATTTTATTTGTTTAATATGTTTTTCTTTAAAATTCGGCCATTGTTTTTCAGAGAAATCGACGTTTTATCCAGATCGTATTAACTTACAATTAAAATACAGGGGTATAAAGTACAAAGATCTTTTACTTAATATGAATTCGTATTATACAACGAAGAAATCGTGTTAATTGTTAACACGATTAATTGTTAAACTACACGAAAAAATAGTACCTAAAAAGTGAAATTTTACAGAAGTATTTTGCTTATAAAATGCGATGAAAGAATAAAATAAAAACGCTTCTAAGATATAAGTTGCGATCGATTGCAGATACAAACGTAAGACAAAAGGCTAGTGACAGTTAAACTCCGCTATAATAATTCTACTGCGTTTTGCGAGCTCGTTAAAGAAGTCGCACAACGATTCCATTGTGATTTCAGAATGGATGGTTCGGAACTTAGTTTTCTTGTTTACATCGCAATTAATAATTTCATTGCGGCATATCAATAAATAGACTGAGCCATACTGTTGTAAGAATCATAGTAAAATAAAGATAACATTATTACAACGGTTTGATTGAATTTTATTACAAGCATGATAAACATGATTGAAACATAATTGTTTTTGTCTATAAGGATATAATTTGCTTATATATTTACTAATCGTTAAGGTATTATTTTCAAAAATGGATTCTTTAAGAAAAATTAAAAAAAGATGTTGAAGTGGGAAATTTTTCAATTTAATTTAATCCCAATTAATTTCCAATGTTTTAATTTAATCCACAGTAACTTCATTTTAAAAATCTTTTATTTCTTGGAACAATTCCATTACTTTAATTTAATTAATGCACAGCAGCTCCCTAAAATTGCTGATATCGACAAGTTCCCACGCTCAGAGTAAAAGTATAAAAATTTATCTATCTATGACTTTCTTTTTAAAGATACCTACAATTCCCTTGCTTAAATCGACCTGTGTAAAGAAATCCCTATCAAAATCTCACAGCGTATAACAACTGTGATAAATATTTCACTAGCTTTTCCTCATTTCGCCCTTATGTCGTTTTGTGTGGTCTGTTTCGTTTTTTCTCTTGTACATAAATTATGATTCCTGGGTTAGAATGAAAAATAAGTTTTAAAATTCGAAAGTGTCTATCCTTCACTTTGGCCACGGCTCTGGTTTAAAAAATTATTAAATTTTTCCCTCTGTGTTTTGAAATCATCTATTTTAAACTGCTATAAAGATGTAAAACTCAAACACTAACATAGGGTCAAAATAAACAATTTTATAACAATTATAAATATTAAACTTAGTTATAATTAGCTTAAGTTCATTCATAATTAAGTTTCTGGGGAGAAAAATAATTTTTTATACAAAAATTGCAATTTTTTCAATAACACAAAATGATAAAAAAGAATGGCAAAGTTGATGTTTTTTTTTCTCTGATATTTAGTATCTTACCTTAAATATTTTTTTTTCACTTACAAAGATTACTTTGTTATGGTTATTTCAAAACGGATCAAAGATAAACGTCAGTAATTCGGGATCGAATAGATGTTTTATTTCTTTTCACAACGGAAACTAATTGCTGAAACCAATAAGTACTTTTGAATGTAGATATAATTCCAATTCCAGATTTTTGGCTTCCAAATCTAGCAAGCAAAGGTTTGTAAAATTCAAGCAATCAATATCACAAAAAGATGAACAGCAGCAATAACAAAATATGAAAGCGTTGAACTCAACTATTTTCACCTTCGTATGATTAGGTACTGCTTCTATATCTAATGAGGAGATTTAACAACAGAAAGAAAACTTTTCTTCCAAGTATTATAAAACATGCCTTTAAACTTGTGTTATATCGAAAATTAAGCTTTAAGAGTTCAAACTCAATTTTAAAGCTTAATTTTTGATATCATACAATTAATACTTGCCGAATGTTTGTTGGCTATTATTGATAACAGTTAAATATGAATTTTACATTTTAAGACATGAAAACTTTATTTTAAAAATTTGATTCAGTTTCTTATCTTTGTTAGGCTGTTATGGTGAATTACGATTGGGATTTGAAGGCAATAAGCTATACAACATTTATTAAGTAGACTCATTCTATATAGTTAGTTTATTAAAGATACCGATGAAACTTTGTAAATTATTTTATTTTGGCATGATGAGAATTTTCATGCGAGGCATTTATATGGGAATAATGATTATATATAAGGTAATTTAA
Source organism: Argiope trifasciata (assembly GCA_026543055.1). Classification (NCBI taxonomy): domain Eukaryota; kingdom Metazoa; phylum Arthropoda; class Arachnida; order Araneae; family Araneidae; genus Argiope; species Argiope trifasciata. Next base: position 2,101,975 of record JAPMOQ010015217.1, on the reverse strand, counting down.
AATGAATATAGCGATTTAAAACTACTATAAATATTTAATGAAAAAGAATTTATTGATTAGATTAATGCATAATATAGACGGAACAAAATTATGTACACATTTGACATAGGCGTTTTGTATGATTTTATTTGATCACATAGACAATATCTAGACAATAGTCCATTTAACACCATACATTCTGAAGCATATTTGCTGTCAAGTATATTACAAATGTGTTCTTTAAGTTCTTAAATTGTTTGTTTATGGGAAATTTTGAAGTTCTGTGATAATCTTACGGATAAATTATTTTGCATTAAATAGTTATATATATTTTGTATATATAGTTATATAATCACTATATTCATTTTGAATTACCCAGTACAATATCTGTTTATTTCCGTGTAAAACAATTAACTTTTAGTTATTAAACACAATTTAAATCGCAAATTAAACATAATATCAAACTCTGAAGTACTAGATATGCTTTTTGATATACTTCTTGAAGTGTGTGTGTGTGATAGAACTATTTGTTTTAGAATAATTCCCATTATATATCCATTTTTCGTAGCTAGTTCTATATTTATACCAAGCATGAATTTAGGAATTTTTGATTTTTTTTCTCTAAATTTATCCTTTCTCCTATATTATGTATGGCATAATATAAACAAGATAATTCCCCAATTATTTATATCATCAAAACTAAAGCAAAATATATCCAAATAGTATGAATGTTAGGTATACCTGACAAACAAAACTTCATCGGTCGGTGCATTGTATTCGTTGTATCAAACTGTAAAATATTATTTATTTATTCAGATAAATTTTTAACCAGAAACACATCTCCTTTTCCTGGAACCCCTTCCCCCTACATTTTCGCACCTGTTCGCACAATGTAGCTCAATATGGAATCAGATAAACATTGGTTTTCACTCATCAATTTGTTCCGCAAGTTGGTGCAATCTTCTGAATCTGGATGAATGCTTCCCAAATCGTTACGGAATGAACCCATACGATTCCTCCTCCTTACTGCTACATCGTGACCTTACCATTTTCTTCGCAAGGATCATCTCCTCTCGAATTTCGTACCGCCAGACCCCCGACGCGTGCCACTCACTTCCGATTTTTCCATCTGTCTACAAGCATCTTCCATGAAGGGGGAGGGGGTAGTAAATCCCTACTTTTTCGGTAGATTTTAAGGAATAGTTGGATAGAAGGTAAAAAAAAGCAGGTAAAAAGCTTCTGTAAGACTCGCGTGCCAGCTGCCAAAGAGAGGGGGGAGGTTGCTAATCCGAGTGCGCACGCGTCCACCGCGTGGCACCCGGTCTGTGGTGAAGGGAGGAGTAAAGAAAGAAAAAGAAAAGATGTAGTAGCAAAAAAAAGAAAAAAGAAGAAGAAGAGGGAAAGAAAGAAACTCGAATTGCCCTCTATTTTTTTTTCTCTCTCCCCCTTCAAAAGCGCGCGTCCGAAATCTGCTGCCGAATCATATTTCATCTTTAAATAAACGAGTTTAGGTAAGATTTCAGTTAACTCAGTTGGAAGAAGTAATGCATTTAGGGCTATTATTCGGAAACATTTTGAGGGTACATTCAAAAGCATCTCACTGAAAAGAGGAATGTTTGAAGCCGCGGCAGATATTCCTTTTCGAAATACGATAGTTGGAATAAAAATACTTACCCATTTTTTGTTTTTGTCCCATTTTTTGATCAGTTATTCTTGGTGTAATGCATGCAAAGTAATAATAAGGCAAGATCTTTTAAACCACACTATCTTCCTGATCCAAACATTGAGCTGAACCACATCATTAACATTGTCCAGTCAAATACACAACATAGGGAAATTACGTACAATCTTCTTAATATGACAAACACAAATTTCACGCTTGATGTATTAAAGGTATTGAATTATTTATCATGCAAATTTGTCATGTAAAAATAACTTGATGGGCAGATTTCTTATTCATTCGCAAGGAATATTTTAATTCCAGGATAGTTGCTTACACTTTGCAATTACAAATGGAATCAGGAAAAAAGTTTTTCTTCAACTTTTCTTTATTTTCAGAAGGTAATAGGCAATGTCCGTCCTTATCCTTGCCGATAAAATTACTTTCACATAATAGAGAATGATTATAAAAGACAAAGAAACAGGAATTTTTCTGTCTTTTGAATAATTTTGCCAGAAATTTATTTCTATAAAAATCTTGGATACATAAATAGAATTTTTGATATTTCCGTCAAATAATATATCACTTCAATCTTTTATTTATTTATTTTTTATTAATTTTGCTTTCAGATAGTTATTGATTGCTATTCTTATATTTCAGTATATTTTTCCCCATCATCTTGAAAATCAGTAGCTGCAGAAATACCTTAACAATTTAAAAGTTTTTTTTTCAAGTGTTAAGGTACTTCTGTCAACTTTAAACAACCTCAAACAATAATTTTTTTTAATTCTTAAAATGCCCTACACACTCGCGCGTGCATATATATGTGTGTGTGTGTGTATTTACAGAATCCTTAATTAATGTTTTGCATTAGTTAAATGTTGTTAAATTTTAATTTGTAACATTTTCAACCTTTTTTTTATTTGACTACCAATTTTAAATAACTGAATTGACTAAATAGTTTCATTTCAGCCAAACACAAATAAAAGTAAATGCAATCTATCTTTTATAAATCGAATTTGAAGATACCTGAGGTAAAAATTCGATAGATAGAAATCTCATTTCACTGAAATATGCACTGAAAGTTTTTCATAAATCCTTTATTGACAATAAATAAATTTTTTAAGTACATCAGACAAAAAAAATGAATCAATGTAATTGTAAATATACAAATTACAACGATTTTCAATAACTGTTGATTTTGTGCCCCCAGCCTCACCTCCCCTATTTTTGCAACCTCTTAATTTTCCAACTATCATCGTTTCTTATAAATTGAGATTTTTGTTCCTATATGAAAAACTTTACTCATAGATCATATTTACATTTTCAAAATCTTTAACTAAACTGAGTAAAAACCTTGCTGAAATTTAATAAGGGAATTTGAATAGGAACTTAAAATATCTTATAAATCATTGGCATGTTGTAAAACAATTCCAAACAACTCTTGTTGCAGTAAGAATCATAGAAATAGTTATTTTTCCATTAGTTAATTTACATTAATTCTTATGCGATATGTAGAAATTTTATTCGAAACTCAAAAACTATTTTTTATTGAAAATCTAAGATTCCTGAAATGAGAATTCCACTATACTTCAAACTCAGTGTAGCTAGTAAGATGTTTCCGATTCGGCGTCTTACAGGTTTCTGTTCCAAACTCTAAATCAAATTATCAAGGTCGCAACAACAGGCTGCGCGTACTCATCGACCGACACTAAATACGATCGCCATCCCATCCCAACAATTGTCAAACCTATATTTCGGAAGCCATCCGAATCCCATGCATTTTCTCTGTGTGTCATTGGACAAACAAGAGGAGGCTGCCGTGAAATGTACCCTACCATTCCGTTAGACAGGAGGATGCAGGGTGCACGCACCTCCTTTCCTCCCTTGCAGCAGCAGCTGCTGGAAGAAGAAAATTGAATTGGATGCAGCAGCAGCAGATAACGCGCATCCAGATGATCGTCTCGGTTCGGTGCCTGTTCCGGTTGAGCATTCCTCGCCCAAGACACCGGATTCCGAATTGTCTCTGCGAAAGGAACACTTTTCTTCGTTTCTTTTCGAAGAAACTTCTCGCGCTCTTTCGGCATTTCGATCGATGTTGATCTATTTGGTAACTGAGAAGCGCCCTTTTAGCTTCTCAGTTGCCAAGTGGAATGAATAGTAACTTACAGTATTGCAATGATTTTACATTTTTCTTTTATGCCTTCACACTGTTTAAAAAAAAAATGTTTGCGATTACAGATTTCCTATGTTCAGATTTGACGGGTTAAAATTTTCAAGTTTACATTCATGAAATTTTATGATGTTCGAGGAAGAAACAATCAGATTAAAACGACGTTGCTAACCAACCAGATACTTTGAGTACCATAGATTTATCTGTAGTGGAAAGTGTAAATAATTTCAACAATATCTATGAACTTGGAAAGAAATATAATATAACTAAAAACAGATGCAAATATAATCCATTTTGAATTAAATAATTTGGAAAGAATCAATAATTACATTTTTTTTTTCATACAGAATATATATTTGTTACTATTATAAATAAAATACTAATTTTTAAAATACACTATTTTATGCTGAAAATGAACATTATAAAAAAATAACCATATTAAAAAACATCGCACAAAATTTTAATTACCAACTTTTAGCCATATTATCAGCAAAGGCGAAGCAATATTGACAATTGATTTACACTGAATATTTTTAAATGATGGAAATAAGCATAAGCACTTTGCAATATCATAATTATGCCTCTTTTACTGTAAAAAAAAACTAATAACAAAATAAGTGGCTCCCTGTTATTTTTGCCTCTATACCAAAGGTCGAAAAATGTGAGCAATAGTGCAATTCTTTCATAACTCACACAATCCATAATACAAGAGAAAACTAATACTGACGTTAAAATCTTTTTTTCTTTTTAAGACAAAAAAAAAAAAAATTGAAACATTTGCAACCCAAATAACATGAAACTGTGCATTCCTTAATGAAATTTTTATCAAAATTGTGCTTTTTGATATTTCCACTATACAGCGTTATTCCTCCATGTGTCTTTTTTTTTTTACCTTTAATATCGGCATAATCTTTGTGCGTGCTTCATTTATAATATATTCTTTAATAAATTTTTCAACACAAATATTCAAAATGTATTCCTTACGTATAAATGTAATTTTTAACATTCAAAAAAATTTTAATACGAAACTCTAATTTCAAATATCATACTATAACAATGTTTTAGACTTGGTTAATTTATCTTCAGTACATTTTCAAAATTTACTCTCAGTTATATAGCATAGATAGCATGTCCCTGAAATAGTAAACGTATTTAATATTTTTTCTGTCCAAATAAATATAAATCGCTAGTTACTAAATCAGCGAAGACTACAAATGTAAAATATATTTAAAATTCTTTAAATGATATTTTAACTTTAATAGCTCTAAATTAAAAATTCTTTCCAACTGAGCATTTTGCGCGATTTTCAATAAAAATTCATGTCATATCATGCAATTTATTTGATATACCAATTGTAAACCTCGTTTTTGTAAAACGCTTTGATTATTCTTCTTTTCAAGAGAGCGGATTTTTTTTTTTTTTTTTTGAAATTAAATATCTTTAGTTGAAATTTTTTTCTTTCTAAGTAAATTAGATAAAAACTAATTTAAGAATTGAATGTCTTCTCTCAAAAGATTATAAAAGATTGCTCTATTTTTCTATAATAATAGAACAATAATATATATATATATATGTTTGAAAAAAAGATTGTTCTATTTTTCTATAAAAGAATATCAAAAAAGACGCGGATAATAAATGAATATAAATATATTATTGTTATACAATATATATAAAAAATAAAATAAAAGATTGTTTTATTTTCTTATAAAATATTTCTCTATTTTTCTAGCTAAATATATTAATTGAAGTTTAAAGAGCATAATATTAAAACGTCTTTCCCATTTTATCTCCATTACATTATTTAAATAACCAGTAGGCTATAGTTGCAGGGGCATTAAACGACGCTAATTTCTGTTGAGTGAGCGCTACACAAGAGGGCTTCTTGTGTAGCGGGCCAAGTTTTATTGCACTTTATCATTTTTATAAAGATTTATCGCTATGAATTCAAAATATACTCTTTTTCTTTATACACGTCCCTAAGTTAAAATTACTTTTCTTGGGCATCATAGAAATATAACAATGCATATTTGAAACTTGGCGATTATTTTTCATTGATTAATAAGCACTGTGAAAGTGAAATACAGAAATAGTAAAATACGAAATAACAATAATAATGCCTTCGATTAAGTGATAAAACTTTTTTTAAATTAAAATCTTCTGACATTTTAATATGTTTGAAATAAACCTTATCTCTGCTTTTTATTTTATTCAGCACAAATTCTTAACTTTAAAGATTTTCGATAGAATTAAAAGAAATTTGATAAAAAGATTCCCTGTAACTGTCACTTTTCTAATTATCATAACCATTCTAATGCTTTTAACAAAATACAGATGCAAACTATGATTTTTAAATATTTTGTTTATTAACTCGAGTGGTAAATTGCTACATTATAGAGATGATTGTCAGCATCTCAGATGCATATAAAAAAATAATGGGAATATTTTTGGTATTAATTATTTTCATAAATATTTCATGTATCTAAAATACATGTTAAATTTTAATAACTATATTCAGCCATTTACATATATCTATACAAAACTAAGGTCTTATTGTGAGAATGGACAGAGACGAAATGGTTCGATAGCACTAAACTCATGGAACAATTTTCTCCTCATCCGCAATTGATTTGTAACATGCTAAGGAATTCCATCATTACAAGCAGTGGCTAATAGCAAAAATCTCAGAATAGAGATCGGGAAATTCAGTTGCTATTCAGTTGCAACTTCTAACATTTTTGAATAGAACCTAAATATATACTTCACGGTATGTAATTTTTACCAGTATCCTACTCTAATCCTTAAAAGCAATTTATTTAATAATTATTTGGAAAAATATAGCTTCAAAAATTTATACTTTAGGAGATAAAGATATCATTTTTTCTTCCTTTGTAGTAATGAAATCAAAATTTGCATTTTTGTGTAAAAGTAGTAAAAATATCTGAAGTGGTAATAATTTTTTCCTAAAAAAATTATTTTAATATCTTTGAAAAATATGCAATAAAAAATTCGTAAACAGTTCTCAAAGTATTCAAAAAAGAATTGAATTCGAATAAAGAAGGGACCGATTTCAAGCGACTCTGATAGTATGCTTTACCTCTTGAAATATGGGCCTTTTTTTCTCTCGATGTTTCTATATTAATTCTTTATTACAAAAAGATTCAATATACTTATGATTCCCAGCTTCTATTGAAAAGTGAGAATACCACAAACACAAACAATAACTATCTACGCCTTATATTACATTTCATTACATAACTCATACAATGGCAATATCTGCCTAACCACAAAAAAATCCGAAAATCAGTGTCCTTTCTCCAATAAAATATATTTATATAACAAAGTTGTTTGAAATGACCTGTTCTCGTCATCTAATTTCACGGTTTCGGTTCACGATTCTAGAATTTTTCTGCTGCCGCATTCCGGGTTTTCTGCGATGTACCTCAAATTAGTGATTAATTACTCTTTTCTGGAATGTAAGAATAGTTGCGAAGTCCTGTTTCAATCAAAAAAGAAAAGAAAGAAAGGAAGGTAGAAAATCTGATCGAACAGTAGACAGTGGAGTGCAGAAATCGAGGGAAATAATTACATGTTACAAGAAGCCCCCCTCCCCTTCGTCCCCCCTCCCCCTGAGCGACATTCCTCGACTGCTTTCCCCCAAACGTCCCGACGCGCCCAGCGACCAGTTCCAAGTGCTGATCGATGAGCATACACAGAAAAGTATTGTTACGACGCGGGGAGCATTCGAGTGAAGATGTCAAAAAGAAGAAAAAAAAGGGGGGGGTGCATGAGGGAAATGAAAGGATTCTTGATTTAAAGTATTCGAAACATTTAGTGTCAACTGACAAGAGTACCACCTTAAGTTTCGCACTAGCTCTCTCATTGAATTACATCTCGATTGATGAAATAGTTTATTAAATACAGTCTTGGAACTCGATATATTTCTGTTACTTACTAAAGTTTTGTAGCTTCTAGGAAATTTTGATAGAAAAAGATAGTCTTGTTTTACTCCATTAAAATTTGTTAAATAAAGCGTTATAATCGTGCAAGGCATTGAGCTCCAAATATATTTTGTCTTAGAAATATTCATCTTTAAAAAAAACATTTCTTTATCTTAAAAAGAAAAATAAATATTATTAGTAAAGCAAAATAAAGCTAAGTATTTTGCATGCACAGAAAAATCAACTGGAGATATAATGCTGCTATTATCCACAAACTCCGAGTAGCTTTTTTAAAGTTTCACCATTAATTGTTGTTACAGAAATAGACGTGAGAGAGCCAACAAATAACCGTTTAATAAGCATCAAAAATCATTATTTTATTTACTTTATAAAAGCTAAATACTTTAGGGTTGTTGTTGTTTTTGCCAGAAATTTATGAAATAGCTCACATTGAAATTTTCAATTTATAATAAATTATATGATAAACATGCTTACAAATTCCGATGGAACAGAGTTCGCATTACAAAACTAAAAATGAGTTATATGACTCAAAAATCAAAGCTGAGAAATTCATTGAAAATCCGATGTAGTAATCAGACGCATAGTTTTCAGTTACAAACGTGTGTATATGTGCTTGTGAGTAGGCATGTATATGTGCGTGAGTGCGAGTACACGTGTGTGCGTTAATAATGGCGAGCATATGCCTCAGTATTTTCTGCAGTATTTTTAACAATAATTCTTTTGAGAAGGATGCAAAACTTTGATAAGCACACGTCAGTTATTATATTTTTTAAAAGAATATTTTTTGTAAGTCAGAAACAACTTCGGAAATAAGTGAAACTTTTATTTTGCTTACCCCAATATCAGGATAAGCAACAGAACAATTTCATTCTAAAATTCGACTAATCTTGTTCTACTGCTTGGAATTAATATCTCAAGAACGTAAATGCATAAACAATGCATTGTCAACATAAATGCATAAATTATTTACATGTAAATTATAAATCTGGGGGGGGGGGTGCTTTTGTTTTTTAAATGTCCTTTTTTAAATATTTTTGAAGAATCATGAAGAAAATTTGCTATCTCTAATTTTTTCACATTAAACAATTCTTGTTTTTAACAAATTGTCGAAATATAGCTTAAAAGCGTTATTATTTCTGCATTCTTCTCACTTACATTACTCCTTTTCATTAAACATTAGTTTATAAATATAATTAATAGTCTTTATATAAGTTAATATTCTTACAGAGAAACTAATTTTGCAATTAAAAGAAATATTATTACTTGATTTTGAAACTCTTATGACACACATGAAGACATTTAACGAAATCATGCTATCTGACTTAATACTTTTAACGGGAAAATATCGAATGTATAAATATTTAAAAAAATAACTATTGGACGTATAATTTTCATTTTTTTTTTCTGTTGTTAAAAAGAACAATCACCAAATTCTAAATCAATTAAGATAAAAAATCGTAAATCTAAAAAATTGTTTTTGTTTTTTAAATTCAAAATCCTCTATTATCTTTTTATTAATAGAAGCTCCATCGCGTTAAAGATTTTATTAACTATTTAAAAAAACTTTGCCTTCGATTGACTGCGGAAATGACAGTAAAAATCTGATTAGCAATCCGGATAGATCTTTTTTCTTCTAGTTAAGAGCATGTTATTTGCATAAATAAATAAAGGTCCATTCAAGAAAACAAGTCGCGTACTTACAACTCTGTGAACTTGAAACCACGACTCTATCTCTAAGCTATCATAACAAAGGTGTGCTAAAAGCAAATAAATTAAACATATATTTTGATACTTTTATCTAAGAGTAAGTTTATCGACATCTTAGCTTAGGCTAATGGATGACAAAAACATTTAATTCAAAATTTGTTCATTATAAGGAAGTAATTATTTCTTCTGATTTATATCATTTTTTATCTCCATAGTTAAGGGATCATAGAGAAATTGAAATTTTAGCCACTACCCTTTACTTCCTTTTTGAGTTCTGTCAGTAAATTCAAGACCGACTTTTGTCCAAACTGTTACAAACTAATCCCTCACCAATTAAAATCTATTAAAAATTACTCTAGTTCCAAATTATTCCTCTAAGCGTGTTTGCACAACACGAGCAAAAGATCTATTGTAACAATAAGTAGAATTCCTAAAAGGAATCTGTCCGAAAAAAATATTGTTGAATTTCGGATTCCAATTTATTTCAAGGGATCCATGCAGTATAAAGTTTAAAATGTGGTTATAAAAAGTCAAAATTTTTTCCGAATTAATCCAAACATGAACTTGAAAGATATACTTGCAAAAATTATTTGGAATAACGTTCTTTATTTATATTTGCAAACCTGGAAAACCATACTTTTTTTTTCAATTTCACGCGAGTCGCAAGCATGTTTACCTTATATGGTCATGAATATCCAAAAAAATATTTTTAACGATTTTTTTCAGAAATTTGTTTTGGGCTACTTCGAAGTCTCACGCTTTAATACATACACACGAATTGGACATTTGTGTTGTGATTGACAGAAAGAACACACGCAAAACAACTGAAATTTAAATACGAAATGCGGTCGCCCGGCCATCACCCTAAAGGTAACATTCTCATGCTTCTGAGGGAACGCCATTGAAACATGATACTATGAAAAAGAAAAATATAAACATAAATACGGAATCAACAACACTTTGTTTCAATCAATTGTTATTAAGAAATCCTGGGATTAAAATAAGTCTGCTTTTGGCCCGTACAGCTACAGCAACTTTTGTCAGCTCAATTCTTTTTTTTTCAACACTCATGCATGGAAAATAAAAATAAGTATTAGATTAATGAAATACAATTTATTTGTGAAAGCATAGTAAAATTGAAATATTTTTTTAATTTCAAAAACAAACTTTTATATTTAAAAGTAACGTTGAAATATCTACAAATACTATGCTTTAGACGACCTCTAGATATCCAGGAAAACAGGCAGAGGACTATACATCTTAACTTTTAGGCGAGTTTTTTTTTTTAATGAGTGTTTAGAAATTCCTTTTAGACCTCATCTTGCCATGGAAAATTAATTACATATTAAATAATCTGAATTCAAAATAGTTTTAATCGTTTCCATGACCAAGCTGAAATTTCTATTTATATTCCATCAACTTATTAATTTTAGTTACAAATTTAATTAATTTTTTTATAACAATTATTGTTTTTTTTCCAACTTTTAGTTGCCTTTTTTTTATTTCAGAATCTTTCTAAAACGGTTTTAAAGATAAAATTGTTTTTAATAAAAATAATGAATAACTTTATAACATCTGCTTTATCATCGTTTTAAATAGCCTTTTTTGTTATTCAAACTATAATTCTTAGTTATTTGCTTACTACATACAGAAGGGACATTTGATATATTGATTAGACAAAAAACCGATTTTTTTTCTTTTCATATCATTTGTAAAGGGAGTTTTTCCTGCCGAAACTCAAAGATTTATAATTTTAATGCATTTCTTGATAATTTAAAATAAGTATGCGGTATTTCCACTCCAAAAAACAGAAAGCTTACAGTCTGGCATACTCATTGTAAAGTATGACAAACTGAATGCAAATTTGGATTGGTTTGGACTTTAAGAGAATGGACTTTTCATAATTTTGATTCTATTCTTAAAATTAAAAATATATTAAATTTTTTTACAATTTTTATTAAATTCATAAAGTTTTTATTCTATCAAAACCGTTTTTCCTATTCAAAAAACAATTGTTTTATTTATTCATATTACTTCTATTTTTATGTCAATTTTCTAATTTAAAAAATATATATAATTGGCTCTAAGCTAATTTTACAGTAGTATTTTCATTGTTTACATTTATACATACATTCATTTTTTTATTATTAATGCATTTTTTATGGCAACATTATCGTTACAATATGAAAAATGCTCTATTATGCTACAACGTATTGCACAAGTGCTTGGAATCTATTTAAAATTTATTTACTCAATGAATAATAATTATTATTACACCAGGATTAATATTTGATAAAAGAACGCATACATTCAGTTTTGAAATTTATCGATAACTATACCGCCAGTAAAGCTTTGATATTAAAATGCAGCTGCCGTTAAACAATGAGGATGAGAAGTAAATATTGTAAAATAGCCATCACCATACGTCATATAGAATACTGAAATGTTACCTGAAGCGCGTATAATTTGTATTGATAGCATTTCTTCTAAGGTTCAGACTAGCAATAAAAGATATTATCTCAGTCAAAAATAATTATCATTGTAAGTTGTTGAAGTGTAAGTAGAAATGGTACACACTTTGCCAGATAACTGCACTTGATTTATCTAATTCAGTTTCCTTTACGGAAGATTACCTACATTTTCATCAAAAATATGTGATTTTTTTTTAAGTTCTAAAGGAAGAATATTTATTTAATTTGTGTGAAGTTAAAAACAAATTGTAAAATTCTCTTTGTTCCGAAAAATATCATCGTTTTTCAACTAGCAAAACAAAACATATTTACGTAAACGGAAGTAATAAACCGATGTTTTCCATTTGTCCACAACAAGCATATGCATGCATGCAAAACATGCTTTGATGAAATAATCAAAGCATGAAGTTCTTTAAGAATTTTTATTCTTCATAATTTGAAGGAAAAAGTCCAATTTTTATTTATTATCAAAATCTCCTTATCAAAATTATGACGAGCTAAGTACAACATACCGGCTAGGAAGATACAAAGCTGTGTAAAAAAGATCATGAGCAATTATTTTGAGCTTATATAGTTTTAGAAAGGAATTTTCCAATATAGCATTTTGGATCTGAAGGAAAATATTGATCCTTGCAATTTAAAAGTTAAAGTTACTGTGAAGTCAGAGTTCGAGTGATTAGAAAATTATTCTAGAATATAGATTATTTAGAAATTATTACATATATGAATTAATTATATTACCTTCCAATAGAATATTGTTTATAATGCAATTTCTGAAGGAAATAGCAATTAGTTCATCTTAACAGAGTTTTTAGCAATTTCGAAACGGTCATCATTTCAGCCTGATTCTAGATGCATATGATTCACATCATTACAATATGCGGAATCTTATAAGTCGAATATATTTATACCAAAAAATCAATTATTCCAATTTTCGTTATGAACCTAGGCTTATCTAAAATCAACTGCATATTATATTTGACCTACAGCTTGTTCTGTAAAATTTCTAAGGATTTCCATTCCCTGCTGCATGTATATGCATATGTTTTATCTTGATTGTCCTGTATGTGAAAGATAAAAATTATAATTCAATATGATACCCAAATTTCAGTTGTCCGCTAATTGTCCTTTTGATGTCCCATTCTTGGAGGATCTGCGCGTTATAAGATCGGAACTCATGTCATTTCTGTGTTAATGCAATTCTTTACAAACTCGGGATTTGTCTTTCTTGTTATTCTCCTTTCTCAACAACCATATATGTCAAATCTACTGACATTGAAAAAAATTTGGCTATCTTTTTATAAAGCCATAAAATAATAAACGCTTATCAATGTTATCTTAATATATCCTAATCATTATAATCAAAAGTTTATTAAAAATTATTCTGATTTTGAATATGAAACTAGGCTTATCTAAAAGTGTCTGCATATTATATTAGTGGCCTACGCCTTCTGTAATATTACAGAGAATTTCAGTCCCTTGCATGCATATAAATCTGATTCTTAATTCTTTTATCTTGATTGTCCTGCATGTGAAAAACAAAAATTGTGTTACAATCCAACATGACTCCCAGATTTCTGTTGTCCCCAGATTTGAGATCGATTCTCGGAGGGAGCTGAGATTTGTAATATCGGAAAACATGGCATTTCTGTGTCAATGAAATTCTTTGCAGCCCCAGGATTTGCCTTCTTTTCTGTTTTTCCTTCGGCTGACAGGTCCCCTAAATGAATTGGAAGGAGCGGAATCATTTGCAGGAGCCTGTTTGTTGTTGTGAAAGCGCGCGGGCCTTAATAGCGTCGCTCTGTAATAATCGGAGAGAGAGTAAGTAATAATGGGTAAATGGTGACCGCCTTCTCGGGATTGGAATTCCTGTTACGTAGTATATATCCAGGCTGTTAGGGAGGCACACCCATCAGTGAGTCGCCCTCCGGTCAAGTTCCGGGAGCAAAGGCCAACTCCTTTCGCTTGACTACCGCGATACACTAGCCCGCTTCTGCAGGACTCGCCGCTCCGCCCTCTAAGGTGTACATCCTTATCCTCGAATTCATAAGGGAGAAGCCCTCTGGACGGATTAAACTGCCTGCCCTGCCGCTATGGGAAAGTCCTGTGTCCGTTTTATCTGTGGTTTCAGGGACGGGTCAGACGGACTGACTCCCTTGAAGTAAGACTGCAGAAAAGTAATGAAATGAGATTTTTTATAAAGTTATGCTTATATGTTAATAAGTTATAAGATATGTTAAAAAGATATGCTTATTTATTACATTATTAGGAGCAGTTTCTCCAAACTTTTCTCGTATGCTCTATAATAAACTTATAATACCAGAGAACGCTTTACATGGCATTGGCATATAATAATTGCGAAATGGTGGCATATATTAGTTACGAAATTTCCTGTCTATCTTGCCTTCCTTGGCGAGTTATTTGGGGACAAGTAATTAATGGCAAGCTGTCAATAGTACCCTGAAATCGAATTTGCGATTTATACATATTTTTCTCAGCCAATTCAAACAAAAATTTGACACAAAGAAATCTAATCTAAATCTAAAGAAATCTACCAAAATCTCACACCAAATTTGATATATTTGATATATTTAAGATATATTGTATTTTTCAAATATTGCGTTTATTTATTTCTGAATGTACAGACTGACATACGGTTAACTATGTGGCTGGATAAGTCTTAAAATTTGACGTGTCTATATTATAGATGTTAAAACTGTTCACCGAATTTTTCTGTATAGCTCTCTTCTTTTTGTAATTATCGTGCTAGCTTATATGGGAACAATTTGAAAGACAGATTTCCTTTGAACGGATTTTGCTCAAAATTTGATAGAAACTTGCAAATTGGAAGTAAGGACCAAACCAAATTTCGAACGCCGTGCTCAAATTGTTTTTGGGTTATCTTTGTCACAAATAGAAGGACATTTTCCAAAAATGTGTTTTCAAACTCAGTAAAGTTATAAACGTGGAAAATCGTCAAAATCCCAAGTTTGTATTTTTCATCGACTGCTATATTTGTTCTATACTACGTATACGGAAAAGTAAAAAAATGGCTGTAAATTATAAGCTATTAAAAATTCATATTTTAATTCAGGTAATGAGATCGTAATTTTTAACAACACGAAATTTTATCAGAACAAATCTGCACAGTTGAAACCTTGTTCCCAAGTATTGAAATAAGTTAATATCTCGGAGGTTAATACCTCCTCGAAAAAGAAGTAAAATTTGTTTTGCTTAAAAAAATTTTTTTAACTACAGTAAAAAATTATATAGAACAGAAAAAGTTTTAAAACATTGCAGGTTTTTAAAGTTATGAATGTAAAATGTTAGTAAATTTGGAATTCAATACTCTTCAAATTGAAAAAATTGTATATTTATTCCATTTTGTTTCTGGAGTTTATGTTTTAAGATAACACATTCAAGTAAAAAATCTCTGAAAGAATCTAAATTAATTAAAAATTTGGATTTTATTATAAATCTCTTAGATGATCAAAAAAAAAATTCATTTTATTGATCATATAAGTGAAACTGAATTTTAAATTAAAATGTTCTCAGAAATAGTCAAAAAATTCAAAATTATTAACCATAATCTAAACTATTCAAATGAATAACTTCTATTACATGAGCAAAAAATAACTGAAGGAGTAATGTGTGATAGTGCTGATAGCTTTTACCCTCAGATCCAATACAGAATGGACGCTTTTAGAAATATTAAAACTATTATCAAAAATTCTTGAAAAAGTGAAAAGGCTGTTCTTTTAGCATAGAATTTACGGACTACAAAATCTATTGTAATTTCTTAAATGTAACCATAAGCGTTAGTTGATGGGGAAAAGAAAAAGAAATCTAAAAAATTTCAACAGTTATTCCATACAGTGACCAGAAAAAAACAATGAGGCAATGCATAAATTCTAGAATAAGGAAACCTGTAATTCCTTACAGACCATATAAACAAATATTACGTATATTTCTTAAAGAATCTACACACTCTTCAAGATCAGCCTTTTAACTGTTAGTTTGAAAGTTGTAACATAATTATATTTTAAAGTGTGTGTTATCACAAGAACATTTTTCAAATTTCCTTACATTCACCCTATCACAAATCTAAACCAATCTGGCAGAACTTATTAGCTATATAGCATTGCTTCTAGATGTCTGAGTGTAAAGATAATGCTCAGTTCAGAAGAGATTTTTCGAAATACGGTCTAATTCAGAGGCGATACGAACTTAAAAAACAAGTACAGTAATAATTTCGTAAAGAGGCTAATTACCTAATCATGGGTGACTATTGCTGCATGACTTGAATTGGTAAAGAACTCCTCAGAAGAAAAAGAAATATATATATATATACTTATAAATGGCAAGGCGATTAACTAATTAAAATTAATCAAAATGATAAATTTGTTTCAATAGCAAAATGAAAAAAAAATCAATCTAACAACTTTGTTATTTCAGAAACGAATGTTCAAAGGGGAAAATTCTAATTGTATTTTACTTTCCGAGACAATAGGAGTAAACAAAAGAATATAATCAATTCTTCAAAATGC
The DNA here is from genome assembly GCA_026543055.1 of Argiope trifasciata. Classification (NCBI taxonomy): domain Eukaryota; kingdom Metazoa; phylum Arthropoda; class Arachnida; order Araneae; family Araneidae; genus Argiope; species Argiope trifasciata. Next base: position 2,085,479 of record JAPMOQ010015217.1, on the reverse strand, counting down.
ACAAATATTTGAACTGATAGTTGCAAACCTAAGTGGGGTAGGAAAAAAAATTTCAAGGTGTTATTTTCTCTGAGTAATTTTCGAGCAAAAATAGTTAAGAAAATCAATTTCTCTTCAAAAATTTCAATAAAATTTGCTTTAAAACAATTAATTTATTTTCGTCAAGTTTTACTTTTATATATTGATTACTATTCCATTTTCAAACTTTTATCAAAATAGGACCACAAGATATTTTCTTTTAATTCGAAAAACAGCTGGGGTTTTTAAAAAATCGTTTCTTAAAGCTTTTATAAATTTTTGCGCAGAGTATCTATGGGGAAAATCGATGTTGACTTACAACATGCTACAATCAAGGGTGCAAGCAGTGTAACTTACAAGACCAAACAGGAACAAAAACAAAGAAATGCATCTACATGTTTTAAAGAATGGGAGTTAACATACCATCAAAATACTAATATAAAATAGTATTAAATACAACAATGTCAAAATGCCTACATAAAAGCCATAACCTAAAATCATATTAAACTAAAAATCAAAATTAACAACAGTGTTTTGATCAATGTTTTGACAATTCAGAAACTTATTGATTCAGATTTTTGTACTTTTGTAAATATAGATGCATTATTTTGTAAATATATAAATTGCTAAGATACATTATTTCGTTAATATATCCTATTATGAGAGAGCAGCTCTTTTAACACACAGCAATGTGTTGACATCAATGCTTTTCATTCTTAAATATGTTTTTAATCATATGAAGAGTTTTTCAATAACTATACGTCAAGTAAAATTCACTTTAAGGTTAGAAAATCTTCAACAGTTTTGGAAACATCATCAAAAACAAATAAATAAATAAAGTTTTTGTCTGAAATATTTAACACTTTTAATGGTATACCGATGAGATGTCTCGTCTTTCAAATATTTCCAATTACAGGTTTCTGTGTTCTAAAATGTGTCTCTTATACCATTTTAGATAGGTTAAACTTTCTAATACATATCTCTAAACCTATCTAAATTGACATAAGAGACAAATTTTATCCCACAGAATCCTGTAATTGAAAGTATCTAAAAGACGAGAAATCTCGTCGGTTGCGTTGAAAGTGTTAACATGATAATGTTATAGACGTGATTCGCTTATCTTATCTTATTTAGTAGTTAAAATACACAAACAAACGCATTAAAAATTTTCGCAACATGTGAGAGTTCAAATTCAGAAATTAAAAATGATGAAATCTATTATTGGAAAATGCATTGAGAACTAAATAAAAATGTTTACTGATGAAAGTTACAAAAAGTATTAATATTTTTGCTGAATACTGAGAGATTAGAATGAAAATATTCAATAATTTAGAGTTCTGTCCTAAAGATTCTCAAGAACATAAATCTTTAGCACGTATTTTAAAATACTCAAATATACAAAAATGGTGATAAAGAGTTTAAAAAAGGATTAGCAGAAATAGATAGGCGATGAACGTATATATGCAACTTAAATGTGTATAACTTTAAAATCGCTGATTCGATAGAAATAATCTTTTAAAAATAAAGCAGTGAGATAGATACGAAACGTCAGAAATATTGTTTTTAAATTCTGTAGATGAAGTAAAATGTAGAAAAAAATAACCACTTTTACCAAATATTAATTTTATTCTAATTATTATTATGTGTATCAGTCATTAGCTTGCACATACTCTAAAATGCATACCACTAACATATTTTTCTAGTCATTCTTTTCTGAACTGATTTTTAATATGCGAAACGCATAAATGAGATTCATAATAAGTACCATCCATATGGTATATATTGATGGTATTTACTACAGCCCTATCTTCCATATATTGATAACCTTATTGAATAACGAAAGCTTTTTCTGTTGCAACTAAATTCATGTCACAATAGATAACATAAATTGATTTTTCTTTAATTTTTTCTGTCACTATGGTCAATATATTTTAAGACTGAAAATAAAGTAGGCAAGTGTTAAATTATCGTAATACTCGAAACTAAGTAAATATGTTGCCCTGAAGAAAAGACGATGTTTAGATAAATCAGCTTAGTGTATCAAAAAAAAATTCAAAACATGCAGAATTTATATTAAGGATTTCAATATTGTCACTACTATACTATTGGTTAAATAATTTCTATATTGATGATCTCAAATGATACTATCTAATGATTGCTATACTAATGATTTCAAATGATATTATCTAATGATCACTGTATTAATAATTTCAAAATACCTCTATTATTGTAAATAATGACGTATCGGCGTCAAAAAAATGAATGGGAGGAGACGCTAATGCATTCTCATATTCGTGTTTGCGCGATACTTCTTAAGCATATTTAGAAGGCATGATTTTATCAAGCTTGTTTAACTAAAAAATTCTATTTATTTTTCTGTCCTATTCTCGCATATCTTATCACTAGCATTGGAAATAATTTTGTTTTGCTCCCATGAAAATCAGACATCTTTCCAAAGAAAAAGAAATCTTATTTTAACTATTGAAAAAGTGTATGTCATTATATGGCCCGTGAATTGTCAAGAACTGATTCTAACTCTGTGTGGTCGTGTCATCTACACTTCTCTGCAGAGCTCTCACAAAAGGAAAACGGGCGTCTATATGGAGAAGGAGTGAAACATATTATTTTGTGTATGGTCCGAAGTATGGAGTCCTTCCATATGAATTATCACGCTGTCCGAAATAATGACATTCTACCCTCCTTTCAGAGGACAAACCTAAGGGGACAAAAATGGGCCTATTCACCAACCTACGGATCCATTAACAAGTGTCCATCATATCCTGTAATAACCAGGTACTCCAGCAATAAAAGTCGTTTCTACAATAAAGATCTTATTTAAAGATTTTTCACAAATTTCGAACTGACTTCAAATTTTCTAAACAAGAAAATATCAAAAGACGATATTATGACATTTTGGACATCTGGTACTTACTCTGCCATTAGCTCGAATTGAAAAATTACAAGAAAGTGAGTTGCACCGTGTGTGGTCTTATATACAGCATAAATGGCATCCTTCTTCTTTATAAAGGATAAATGATAAAGCCTGACGTTTGCAGTCCTTTTTGGCTGTAAATAAACAAGTCGCTTGTCAAAAAAGGCATAAATAAAAACTCTAATAAGATTCTTTGAATATAATGCTTGTATAACACGCCTGTCCTTTAAAATATTGATACTTTTGAAAGGACACTCCTCCCATTTTGTAATGACACTCGTACCACTCACAAACAAAAGATAATCACTTTCATTTTGCTATTTCAATTATTTGGATCATTTTGCAGGTTACAACGCATCTCTTAGTTATAATAATAAACGATTTTGATGTAGATAAAAATATCACTCCTCTAAAGAAAATAATTACAACGTATTAGAAACTTCACTTTAGATATTCGAAAAAGAAAAAACCTATTTATTGGCATTATTTTAATAGTTTTTTTATTTGTTTTAAATAAGTTTTCTTTAGTTACATGCAATACCATTTTGAAGCAATACTCGAACTATTTTGGAAGAATCCCTAATTGAGCTGTGCCGGGCTAGGGGAGGGCTGTGCATCCGATGCGCTTAGCCACATTTGTGCTCACTCATTTACTAGTATTATATACGCTCAAACATTACAATAATTGCCACATCTTTCTCTATAAGATATGGTGTATTGACAACGTGGTGAGAGGGAAAGGGCAAATAACCCTTCTTATTTTCTTTCGAAAATTGTCACTAACACCGTGTTTAGAAGCACTTAAAAATAATAAATACAATTAGAGAAATCTGCTTCTAAAATTTATCAAAAAGTAGCATATGCATAATTTTGCCATACGGAAGATACTTATAAAAATTATGATTTGCACAATATCTAATAAACTGAGATATAATTTTAAGTTTAATGCATATTTAATCTTTATAATATGCGATTTAATTTCATTTCTTCACATGTTGCTTTATTTAACAAAATGAAATAAAATAAACAGAATTCTAAATTCAAGTTTAATTGGATATCAATAATATTTCATTCTTTCAATTTTTTTCATAATTCTTCAATTGTAAAAGTGTTTTATAGTGTTTGCTAGATGCTTGCTCAGTGATACGTTATAAAGAAACATTATCTACGTTACCTTTAAAGCAGTTAAACCATGATTCTCATTCTATTATCGTAAAGTATTCTTTATTAATAGATAAATGAAAATTATGGACGGTTATTATATTCTTAAAACATCTAGTGCCGAACATAATTTGAAAGATTTAAATATAAACCAAATGTCATCGATTTTTTTTTTTTATTTCTCTTTCTATCAGTTTAATGGTTCGAAAGATTGAAAATGCTAATCTCTCACCCTCTATTATCTAAAAAATAATTAAATTATTTAATAATTTATTTATATAAAAACTGATATTATTGCCTCGGTATATTGGCCTATTAAATAAAAAAAAGGTGATTCTCTAAAAGTTATTGAAAAGTAAGAAAATCAATACAATTCTTGCAAAATAATAATCAACATCATTCAAGGCCTCAAACTCTGCAGAATTCAAAACTATTTTCATAAAGATTTGCCTTAAATGATTTCAATGTTCTTTTTTGACATTGTATTTTAATGCTTACTGTCCCTTGCATGGACAGAGACTTAATCATTAGGGTACAAAAATCTCCTTATTTATTATTTATTATTATTATTGATACGATAGAATTTTTAATTCTGAAACTTTTCAGATTTACATGCAATGATTTGTCCTTTATGTCTCATTTTATTTGATTCATCTATATTGATTGTATAATTATTTATTAAGACAAAAAAAATACTTTTTGAGAGCTATAAACCATATTCGAGTACTAATAAAAATTAAGGGTATACATAATCTGCAATTAAATTTTGATTTCCATTTTAATGAAATTCCACTTATTCAGTAATATTTAATTGGAATATTCAAAATTTTCTTTATGATTTAGATGATTTAAATTCCTTTTTTGTGCATTTATGTGTGTGCGCGCATTAGTGATGCTATGTAATTAAGAGTAAGATATAAAAATAAATTAAGATTTTTCGAATGAAACCAAAAACATTATCCTGCCATTAAAACATTAGCAAGAATCTTGAATTTTCTTTAAAAACTTTAATGATGATAATAAATTGTTTTCGATTTATTATTTTATATATTTATTCCTTATCCAGTAATAAGTTGAGATTCTTCAATTAATTAGAATGAATCTTCCAGTTTTCTTGAAATTATATATTTTAAATTATTAACAATGTTTATGGGCCGACCAATGGCTAAATGAGAAATTTCTCATTCTTTCGCTCCATCCCTCCCATTGAAAAGAGCCGTTGATAAAAGCGACCATTTAAAAGTGAAAGGCCTATGACATTGTGCTATGATAAAAGAACTTTTCTGAAAAAATGTGAGTGGTCAAGTTGAAGTTAGGGAGGGATACTAGAAGACAGGACAATAGTCCACTTCTAGAAAGGGGCGGAATGAGGTGTCCAATATATACTCGCTGAAGTTAACCCTGGTTTCATTTTCTGGAATATTTTCAGCAAAAGTTGCTGTTGAATAATTAAGTTTTAACTTTGTTACCAAACGCTTCGGTTTTTAACTTATTTCAAGTCTCTTTGCATAATTTGGTAAGTACATTTCCATTTTTTAAAAAAATTGTCACAATTATTTTCATACTCTGGCATCAAAACTAGCTTTATTGTTCGACTATTTCTTTTTAAGGGTATTATTCTTAAAACTTAATACGCTTTTCCGATATTTTTATAGAAATAGGTTAAGCATAAATATGAAACCAACTGTTTATCATATTTTATTCAATTTTGACTTCCTTAGTAATTATCATTAAGCGCTGCCTTCATTCTGTCAACTGATTGCAATTTATAGCTACCCAATGTTTCTTAATTTTCTATGTTACTCATATGCTTCAATTTATTCATCACCTTTCACGATCGAATCTTTTGAACAAAATAAATTTGCTAAGGTTTTTTTTATCAAGAAAACTTAAAGTTTAATATTAACTATCTTGTAGTAAATACAATCAGAATTAATAATAATAATAAACTACGAAAAGGAATATTAATATACTCAAAGAATTTTTATAGTGTTATTTCAAACAGTTATTTCAAAACAGATCCTTAACAAGTAAAAGAAACTAGCATAAAGTGTTTTTAAACCTGTTTCCTTGATAGATGTAATTAATATTTTCATTTAATTAAGAATTATAATTCCTTTCCTTACTTGAAGCGGTAAGTTTAAATGGTTATTAAAATAAAAGTCAAATCTTAAATAAATAATGAAGGCTATAATGGTATATCTTCTGTCTTCTCTAAAAAAAATTTGAAAAAATTATTTTAAAATTTTCAATAATCTTACTGGACACTATTAATGAATTCCACAAAAATTTATTGCCATGTTTTCGTTTTCTTTTTTTTTTTTTTGGTATGAATTTTTTTTAAATTTTAATTCAGCATTTTAGATTATTTAAACAATAATTTTATTTGATTAGTGTCAGACTTAGAGTGTTTTAAAACTCTTGCGAAATGAAGAGAAAATTTTCTAAACAACCAGCATTTATAAAAGCTAAGTTAAAATTAAAAACATTATCAGTGCTAGTTGAAGTATTGAGTAATTAAGATAGTTTGTAATCTGTGACTAATCAAAATGATGAAATAACAGAACTCATTCAATATGCAATTTCTTTTTTAATCTGTGCAACGGGTTAATTTCGGTTTGAGACTGTTCTAAGGATACTGGGAATGGATGTTATAATTTTGTGGGAAAATTCAGAAATGGATCCTAACGCGGTACCCTTTTCTTCAAATCTCCCCACCGCATTAATAGGAACAGATTTAAATTAAGGCAAAGCATATAGATTCAGAATTTGAATATATGTTAGGTCTTGGTTGCAATCAAGAGTCAAACTTTGGTCACTCTATAATAACGATTAAGTTCATAAAAAATTAGAGAATGTCAATAATACTGTTTATTTCCACTGCGCCTAGATTGTTGACAGTTAATTCCCGTGGGCATTTGCCAAATAAAAAAAAATAGAACTTGGTCCAGTTTCCTTGAAAAGAAATTTGTATTCCATAAACCCCGTCAACTATTAAAAAAAAATAAACCCTGTGAATTAAAAAAACTAAAAAGAAACCGAGATAGAAGATTTTTTGATTAAAGAGAGAAAGAGCGAGGGGAGTTGGCGGTGAAGTTGGCGAGCGAATCTCCTCCGTCCCCCACTGCTCAAGGTGAACGACAGTCTATCGCGTGCAGTGAGCGCGAACAGCCGCCTTATTCCCCCTTGTGTCTGTGCTGCTGTCATGGATTAACTATGGACCGGATCTGTTGTTTCGACGAGGAGCGGCGGTGCTCCAACCCCGCTGCTCGAGCGACCTGTTCCCGGCGTGCCGATGCCGGATACCGGACTCAGCCCACGGTGCGAAAAGCATGGTGGAAGACCCTCACATTCATACAGCAATTTGGTAAGTACCAGAAGAGGATAGTTGCTTTAAACGAAAATAACGATTTTGTCTTCACGACCACTTAAAGAGGACAGAATTTAATTTTCTCATGAGGTAAATAGCAATAACTTAGGTTATATGAAAATAATTTTTAAAGGGAAAATGGAATGGCATAAAATGCACTTTAAATAATTATTTTTTTCATTTATTTAATTAAAAAAAATAATTGCTTTTTTTGCTGAAAATTATTTTTTATAATTAATGCTGTGGTATGAAATGATTTATTAAGATGTCCTTAAACTATTATCATATTTGATTAACTTATAATTTTCTATTAACTAGTTTGATAGAAGGGATGGATGTAAAAAAATGTTTCTAAAGATATTTAATAATAACATAATTTTCTTCCATTCTTTCATCATTAAGAAAAAAAAAGATTTCATATAATGTCAGCCAAATAAATTTCCTAAATGCTTTATTTTTTCATAATTCTGGTTCAATTCACCAATCCATTCTGGAAGCATTATATGAGAGCCATTATAGTGCATATATAGCGTAGTCATTTTAGTAAGAATTATGTCTCACGATTATTTGTTGAAAGTATTATCGGTGTGTTATAAAAACACAATGGAGCAAATTAATGTGTTTTCTGTAAAGATTACAGTAAATATAATTTTCTAGTAACCATTCATTATATAATATTTCAACTAGTTAAAATTTAAACCATAATAGAAAATGGCCTTTAACAAATTGCAATCTAATTTAAATCGCAAGAAATTCTTAACATTAGGTGTCTAGTGGTATGATCTTCCTACCAAGTCTTTGATAACTGCCAACAAATGACGATTATTTTAAGAAAATTCAAAAATACTATTCAGTATTTATAATTTTCCTTTAAGTATAATTCTGCATTATTTGTATTTTCAATTGAATTCAATTAACTCTTTTCCTCTGATTGATAATCTTATTACAGTAATTTGAAAATGCTGTTTTAAATGTATTTTCTCTTAATTATTTTGATATTAATTAGTAATAACTCTTTCATTTAAGAGGCCCATTAAGTGGCAAATTTATATTTAATTATAATTTATGTGCTTAAAAATATTCAAGACTTTATCACAGAATTTTTGATAAAGGGACCAAATATTAAAATTTTCCCTTCCCCTTTCTTTTTCTTCTTTTTTTTTCTAATTTTTTAACTATTTTAAAGTGTTTATTCACATAGTTGCAAATATATAGAAAAGTTGAAACTATATACGATATTCCGATTTTCTTACAAAAATTATTCTTATTCTGCATTTCAGGCTTTGAAATCTTAGGTGTTAAGTTTTAATAAAAAATAGTCATTTGCTTTCCTTCTATGGAGCTATCTATGTGACATAAGTTGCTTAAAATTTTTACTATCAATTTTTAATTTATTTTCTATTGATCGGTAAATAAGGTTTAAACAAAATTATTGAGAATTTTTTGTTTTGAAGTATTAGTATTTAAATCATTATAAAAGTATGATTGTATACATCAACACAAATCATTGTCATATAAAAAAGGATAAAAATGGTAAAATTTTTCATTTTCTTGTAAGCCATTCATAAACTCACCTTACTTTTATTTTTATATATATTAACAAATTCTTTTCAGTTTGCTGTCTTTGTCTTTATTTTCATATCACTTTAAAATGATCGGATTGCCAAAAGTTTAATCACTAATCATTATTTAAAACAATAAGTATACGCTTATCACATTTATTTAGCGTGACACAGAACATTAAGTCACTTTAAAGCATGCAGAAAAAATGATGATAACTGCATGAGATTGCGTCGTTTTAACGCTCTATTTGAGCTTGTCTTTCCCACTTAAAGTATTTGTCTTCGCCATTACTTGCGAAATCGAGCCATCATCTCACACGCGAAGGGTTTTATAATAAAGGTGTAAAGTGATTCATCAGTTATTTTTCTATTAAGTTAAATTATTATTGTATTGAATTTTTGATAGATAACTAGTCCTTAGGAAACCCTGATGTCTTCTTTAGATTAAATCAGGTGTTCTCAGAAATTTATCTTAAGAATGCGTCTATTACTTGAAGAGATATTTCTCATTTGAACCTTCGGTGATAATAAATATCAATATTTTTTCCGTTGATAGTAAATATCCCCTTTTTATTTCGTGAACTATTTAATTTAATATATTGTTCTTAAATAATGCATCTTTTGTTTTCCAGAATTTATTAATTTATTTTATCAAATCATTTAAAACAACGAATTGTTTTGGCATCACGAGTCTTTGCTTAGCAAGACCTAATTTTGATTTTCTTAATTCTTTAGAATTTGTAAAGAAATAACAGTAAAGGAGATATATATTTTTTTCTCCAAAATCTTATCATTATTATTCCAGGAAATAATAGTGATAGAGGATTAGGCCTGTCTGAATAACAATATTAAATTGATCAATAATGACTGAATAATGATATTATTTAAACTGGTTACTTTAAGAGCATTTGCTGTTTATATCGTCTAAAACTAATAGATTGATAAGAATATATATTATTTAAGAATTTCATTGAAGAAAATTGAATTTTTCAGAAATATTTTATATTAAAGGCAGTGTTAAGAGGTTAAAACTAAAATTATTAGAAACTGGAGGTATCCTGACGTAATTTATACATACAATTGCATAATTTTAACTTTTAAGTTTTTCTATAATGGTAAATGTCTGCTCAACACAAATATTTAGTCAAGAATTCTTGAAAATTAGTTTTTTAGGTGCTCAGCAGCTTGAAAAAATATTTCACAACGTTAATCAATCCGTTTCAAGCAAATTGCTAATTTCATGCATGATTTATTTGTATTTATAAAGATGTAATAACGGATTAAAGTTTCGACATTTATGTGATATTTGACAGCATTATCTTTTCAAGGAATTTCCTCCCTTTAATTGCAACTTAAAAATTCGAGGTTAAGGCCGCAGCTTTTTTCTCACTATGCAATAGGAAACAATAATTATCAACAGATAAAAGAAAACTATGCTTTTGAAATAATCAGATAGGCGTTTTTCATGCTAAAATAGATAGAGGTGTATGATTTTAGTAATAACTAAATTCAACCGTAGCTCTCTATTATTAGCATTAAAAAGAATTTCGTTACCTTTGCAATACCTTTCATTTACTTTAAAAGAATATTATGGAAGTATAAAAGTTTCTTTAATAATCACACGTTTTTAGACATACATTTAATAGCACATTTAAGATGCGAATATTAATGAGTTTCGGACCTGCGGGGAGATGCTTTAAAGTTTTTATTCACAATGTATTGTTTTTTGAGTGTTAATACATGACCATTAATTGAGTTAACAAGTTGTGATCAAACTATAAGATTGCTCTCTCATTTCCTTATGAAACAATTAAAATTGCGATACTAAATGAGCTTAAGAAAATGAGATAATTTTGTTGCTTTCAGATATTTTAAGTTTTTTTTTCAGTTGATTAATAATTCATTTTACCCCGATGACATGAATAGCCGATCAAAAAGTTACGCATGAGATTAAAATCCTGTAGATAAAAGTACTTTTCCATCGAACTCGTTTAAGGTGAATAAGTAAAATATCATATCATTTTCAAAAAAACAAAAACAAAAAAGATTAATCCGTCTTTTGCCTTTAGATTCCTCTAGACACATATGATCGAAATAAATATCGTCAGCTTTCTTCTTTCAATTAATGTTTATTTTCATAGACTTAAACAAAGTATTTGACTAAAAAATAAAATTATGGACGATAAATATTTAATTGCGTTATTCTGTCGGTTTCAAGCATTCCAAAATGCTTTTCTTGAATACATTAATATACCATTCTTTTCTAAAGAGTGGGAAGAAAAACTGAGCTGCCTTTGATATTTAAAGCATTAGAAAAAGTCTTGCAGCTTGCATTTTTAGCTCTATATCAAATAGATATGTTCATGCGAAATCTATCGGGACTCAGATCCCACATTTTGTTTTCTTCTCAAGTCATTCCGGTTTAAAAAAAAGAGTGAGAGAACAAGATGCTTGCAAATCGGTGTTCCTAGTGCCCCTATAAATGGAAACGAACAATGGGCCCATAAGATAAAGCTTGTAAATGCATAATGTGCTGCTTCGAAAGTGCTCCAGTTTCCTGAGCTGACCCATGACCCACCCCCAAAAGAATCTCGTGAACAAACGTCAGATGGATGTCACCCGTTCCTCAATGGAGTTCGATAGATTCTTTGCCACGAAACTTCCCTGACGGACTGAAGAAGAAAAAAATAATAGCAATAAAATTAAAAATAAAAGAATCAGATCGAAAGAATGAGACCGAGGAATGGACAGACTGGACATGAAGGTGGCGAGGCTTTCATGGCGGCAGAAGACAATAGTGATAGTATCGAAACAAGTGGGCCGTGGAAAAGATTGCACCTACTTAAAGTCGGTAAGTCCGCAACTAAGCGTGAAAATTGGCCTGCTCGGCCCTCTTGCCCTCAACGCACATATTTTGGTTCATTACCCCTCCTTGGACACTCACTGTATCTTCCACCGGCCGCGTGTTTACATCGGGTGAAAACATCTGTAGCTGAGGACATCGATCTTTTCCATCTTTGCGCAGTGCCATCGAATCTCCCGAATGGAATTTCAGGGAGTGGGGAAGAGCGAGTCGGCTTCCGAAAATTAACTCTCGTTCGAAATCTGGAAAAACTACTTCAGCTCCAGAATGAATTGACTGGCCACGAAAGTGCTCGTTTCTTGAGTTATTTTCATATGAATACCTAATGATTCGCTTCGGGTCTTCGCCTCTGAAGGCATTTTATGCCATTTCGGAGGCTTCAATGGCCATCGGAAGTTATAAAGAATACTTGTGGTTTGGTTACCCGCATATCATTTTCCATATTTGAGATTTAAAAAGAAATTATATGTAGGTATGTTGAATGTTTCGATGCTTCGTATACTTCGATTTTTTAATTTCGGAACGACATATTTTAGGATCTCAACATTCATATAGATATGCACGTTTTCAAATGCAAGCATGCAATAAATAATATTTCCTAAAGGCTGAATCATGCAGCGTTGCAATTGTTTCAAAAAGAAATTGTGGGAAAACTGATTTCTAAATTATTTTCATCATGTATTTCGTACTTTTTATAGTTTCAAAGTTTACATTAAAAATCATAATGCTATTGAAATTTAAAATAGTTTATAAATTTTATTTATTTATAGTTAAATTTTGCATGATCAATTTTTTTAAAGTTTAGCAGGAGTTGAAGATTATTTTTTATATATTTTTGAAGAGTTCGAAAACAACAATTTTCTACCTCTAATATTACTGAAAAGATCGTTTTATAAAAATTCATTTCCCATTATGCGAAATTATTTTTTCAAAGCATTTCTCTTTTTTCGCTCAAGAAAATAGCATCAGTTTATGAAATAGTTTAAAAAATTAATAATAAAAGTTAAATATGCACATTATTTAATAATTTGTAAATTTTATTCTGTTCTCATTTATAACTCATCTTTACTGTATCCAGAAAATAATCAATTTAATAGAAGCAGGGTTCTAATTATTAATTATTTTTATTTAAAAAGCGTACTTGAGACATCATAACATGATCGGAATATGACTTCTCTATTAACAGACAACGCATTAGATTCTAAATGTTGAAAAGTCTCCTCATACGAAATGTCAAAAATTCAACGAAATAGAAGTTTAGAAATGTCAATGTTTTATGACGAAAAAGTTACCAGAGTAGTAGCAGTAAAATGTCACCAATGTGTAGGTGACTAAATAAGGAGTGAATTTAGACAGGGTTTCTGTCCAAAAATAAAAATATAAAAAAAGAGGAATTGTCCAGTGTCTGGGGTGAATTCGACGAATGGGCGTGTATTGTTTTTTTAAGGTCACGCAATCCTAAATGTTTTAAGTCACGCTCCGAAATAAAGTAGGATCATCACGTAACAAGCAGTAGTCAATCTAATTCTACTGCGCGTTTCGTTCACTAACCATCTATTTGATAATTAAATTTGGGTTTATTTAATTATAATATTGGGGAAGCAAAATGTAATAGGAATTTAAAGACTAATGAAATAATAAAGAAGCATAAACTTATGTAACTTTACAATTGAAAGTGCCACAATATGGCGATTGACAAATCAAGAGTTTTTCAGTTATTATTATTATATAATAATATTCATAATTTTAGACAACTTGCGAAAGTGGTCTCCGTAAAACTGGCTCGTATATTCTCTAATAAATATGTTGTCCTTTTATCCTCGCATAAATTTGCGCACATGAGTATGGGTATGTATGCTTTGCATGCACTGGCGAATTATAATTAGCATACATTTGGAAGTTTTACCAATTTATATTGTAGTTTTACTCAATTTTTGGGGGGAAGGGGGATTAATCCCTCTCATGTGATTTATAATACCCAAAATTTGAATTTGTGCCTTAGGCACTTTAGATAGTTTTAAACACCCATACATTGTGTTTCCGGTCGATAGAAAATGAAAATCAGATTTGTATGCCAAATTCCATCCATCTGGTTCAAAGCTTTTTAAATTATGGTATTTGCAGAAAGACAGCTGTTATGTCAAAAAAACGTTTTTGGAATCAGGGGGATCTGAAATGTAGAGAATTTTTTAACGATTGCACTACCTCTCTATTTGTATTCCAGAAAGTTAAAGAGTGTGCAAAATAAGGCCTTCCAAAATTATGAAAACGTTGATTCCAAACTACGTATTAGATATTCAATTGGCCTATGATCAAAATCTTTCGGAAAGTTTTATATTGCTTTTTATTTATTTTATTAAATTTGAATTACATTTTTAATCTACACTAGTGGTTATTACGCATAAATTTTGTAATTGTAAGATAAGGGTAAAAATTAATGAACGGTGCTGGAAATACCTTAGCTGTTTCCAATTGTTATGACCATTTTACCACAAATGTATAGTAAATTGGTGTTACCTCAAATATCGTTAAGACAGAATTGTACTGTAATGAAAGAAATCAGCAAAGATTTAAAAAAAAAACATTGAGTAACTTGAAAAAATGTTGCAGTAATTTGGAACATTTCAAAATCGTATCTAAATCTTAGTTATGCCTTTTTCCTCATCCAATCGATCAATCCGAATTTATTTTCGTTTTCTTTTCCCTATACCTCTTAATATAGAGGTTATTAATGGTAGTTATCGTATTAGCTCGTTATTAATGGTAGTATTTAATTGAAAGACAATGGCAATGTAAAATAAAATTTAGAACAAAAATTAATTTAAATAACAAAAATGCATTGAAAAGGAAATTTATTTTATTGAAACGAATGAAAAAATTGCTATAAATTTTATGCAGTTATTCTTTAGATTTTATAAAACCAGAATGACTTGATTTTAATGTAGGAGCATCTCCATTCATTTCTTGTATGGCTCTTGTAACTTTTTAACGAACAAAATAAAGACTCTTAATTGTTTTAGAAAAAAAAAATATTTTTATCCATCTACGTTAATTTTGATTATTAAATGATGTCGATAAGTCACAGTGACTCTGATGATAATTTTGAAATTTTTTTTTATTAAATAACGGCTTTGGCATTTCAGAAAATGCAAAAAAAAAATTATTTTAAAAATAAATTGCTAATTATCATAATGATATATATATAAATATCGCTATAATGGGTAATGTATCTTCTTCTTAAATGCTCTAATGAATTTAAAACTTGATTTTTTTTTACCGCATTTGAAAAGAAAAGAATGGGAAAAAATGGAGCAAACTGAACGAGAGTAGACATTTGAAACCTGCAAGCGAATTTGATGTTATTACAAAGGCACAAAACATTCTTCAGTGTACCTTTTCAGTGAATGGCACAATGAAGAAAAAAAAAAAAAAAAGAAACTAGTTCGCCACATAGAATCGCCACAGTCGAAACAGAAAAATAGTTAAAAAGTTCCCTAAAATTGTTACATTGTAATAAGGAAGAAAACTCAAAAGGAATCTCAAGATTGAAAAAAGATAAAACAATGTTATCATTTGATGCTTGATTCATAATTATTTGAAAAGATTTACGTTTTCATTATAATCCTTTTTGCTATATTTTTTATCACTAACCCAACTTTAATATTTAATTAGTTTTTTTTTTTTTCGTCTTAGTTTTCAAAGAAAGACTTACCAGATAAGGGTAATAAAAATAAATACTTTATTTAAATTCCTTAATGTTACTGTTAATCGTGGCAGTGTAATATTAAATATTGAGCAGATATTTTAGTTGTAAAAAATAATTTTTGTAATTTTTTAAGGTTTGAAAAAAAAACTCAGGATTTTTTAAATGCATTTTGGAAGCAAAATGTTGATTGCCAAATGCGGTAATATATATACTATATTTTCAAATTCTGCCTAGTCAAAAGAAAAATGAATTATTATGTTTAAGATATTGATATACCGACTCAGAAAATGTGTGTATGAATGCATCATCTACTAGATTCCAAAATAATCACCAATAACTCTAAAAAAATAGATATCAAAAAATGTATAGAATCGAAGCATTTTTTTTATACAAAGAAAAGAAAGATGATATCCAAGATCCGAAGGAGATCTTTTAACTACTTTTTGTTCCGGCAAAGTTTTAAATTTTCAATAACTCGAATCTTCCACCAACTGACCCTTCCACTGTCTGAGAATTTCCCACGGCAGATTTACTCTTTTATCGGTCTTTGCTCTGTTTCCTATCGTTTTCACCATCTTTGCCCTTTCTGAGAAAATTGTTCCAATCCAAGTCCGGCTTGAGTTGGTGGAGGTTCTTTTTTTTAAGAGCACATATTACCGTGGAACTCATTGGTAATGACCTACTAGCTCACTCGTTTTTGCAGAGACAGTCTGCATAATCCCACACAGATTATCCTTCAAAAATGAATTTTCCTTTCAAAATGCGACATCGAATGTGGCTGAATCGTGGATTGGGAACTCAAACCAACGCCTTGACAATGGCGACACGGTTGACCTCACAGTCACTGCGTCATTAAATGTCGGATTTTGTAGCGCAATTTACGATGACATGAATAAACTCCTTTTTTTCATGAAAATGTTTTTATTTGAATGCTTTTACATTTGAAAAACGAGCTATAAATAAGATGTTGTCTTATTTAACTCTCTGCGACTACTTACTGGTGTGAAGGATGGTATATTTTTCGTATTAGAAAGTGTTTGCGAATATTCTACGTGTTTTGACGTGCTTTATTTATTTTTTTAATATATTTTCTTTTCTCAAAGAAATTAAATCTAGAACGCATATAAGAAAACTATTTTTTAGATCTATATAATTTTTAATTAGATGCTCATATGAGTGAATTGACATAATACCTTTGAAACGTAAAGTGCGATACACGAACATGTATATTTTAAAAATCGTTCAAAATACTCTAGGGTGCAAACCTTTGGATCTAAAACTAACAGCTTTGGTACTTCTTCAAATAAATACCTTCTAAGAAAGAACTTTTAAAATTTTTAATTCAAAATTAATCTAAATCTTGTCATTTTTTCTGAATGAATTCCTTACATATTATAACACAAAAGCCATTTTTAAAGCACTTTAAAAGCACAAGCTTCTTCCTTAGTATCAGTCTTATTTCCATCGAATTTTTTTCTTCTAATTTAAAATTTTTTAAATATAGTTTTAGTTATTTCAGTAATTGCAACGATATTAAATATATTTCTTGTGTACATGTCATGGTTTCTATGTAATTTGGTGTAAGTTTTAAAAATAAAATAAAGATAAGCGATTCAAACCAAATCGCTTATCCAAATCTTATTCCGTTGATTTGTATTAGAAATATTTTATTATTATTATTATTTCATTCCCCATAAAATACCACTCAATACGCTTACCTAAATTTCTTTTTCTTTTCCAAAAATAGCATAGAAACAATTTTTTTAGTCAATTACTTGTCTTTTTCATTTTCAACAGTATAAATATTTATTAGAATAATTCATGATTTTGAAAAATAGCCATAGGGCAGCGTGAGGAAATATTTCCAAAACAAAATTTTGGGGGTAATGGTATTATGAAAAGTACTCTAATGCTTTATTTTTTCATACATATTATTTATTATAGATAGCCCGTTTTCCAACCAATTGTTTTTAATTTGATTTCAGACGATAACTTGTATCTAAATGAATCTGAATTCATAAAATAGTAGTCGATGTCTAATAATGATTGCTTAATCATATCCAAATGTGTTTTTTTTTTCCTATTTTAGAAAATATGAAATTAAGAAAACAGCTTTTAATAATAATAAAAAAATTGACTTCATTTCCTACCCAATAAACTAAAAATTATTTCTAAATTATTTCTTCTATCTGAAAAGGTGCTGGTAGATCTATTTTAATTGATTACTCAAACGGTCCTTTCTCAGTTTCAAATGTCCTGTTTTGAACCGAAAATGAACCACTTACCTGAATTGTTGTCAAATAAATATGATTTGTATTAAACAAGGTATATTTACATAAATCTTGCTAATAAAATGGATCAATGGATCATACGTTTAAAAAATATTCTTTATAAGTTTGTTCAAAGCATTTAATTAACATAAGAGTGGAATAAAGATGACAAATCGTAATTGCGACACTTCTAATCTGTGGTAAAAGGATTAGATCATCCAATTTAGACTTCCATATCAAAAGCTGGTCTAAGAGCTAAGGAGTGTAACAGGAACCTGGTTAAGGAAAGTCGAATTCTTCCGAAATTCCGTTCCCTAGAGCTCTATGAGGCAAAGGTTGTTCCCGAATTTCAAACGGAAGTCGGCTTGTAAGAAGGGCAACACCTTAATGTGTAACGACGGAAGTATGACATCATGCGGTGTTCTAGTGGTGTAATCTTATGGTAGACATCGACTAGTTTGTAAAACCGATTAACGGTCAGTTCTCGAATCGTCTCTCAACCACGTGCTCGGCCTTTTAATATCTAAAGGAGTAAGTGAAAAGTTTTCTTTCTTTTTTTAATGTTATACGCCATAGTATTTTTAATGTTATGTGTTTTAATGTTCGAAACTCTTTTATTGCTTGGCGTTAGTTAATTCTCATTTTTTAGCGTAGAATGATGGGCCCCAATCTGAGATTTTAGAAAATAATTTTTTTGTTCAAAATTTAAAAATTCATCCATTAATTTTTATTTTATTAAAAATTTTGAAGAAGGAGGTAGGAAAATATCTTCCACAATATTACAGGCATTATTATTTTTTTTTAAATATTTTCAATGGAGAATTTATAGATTTTTATTTTTTCTTAAATAACTTGATTTGAATATGAAATGCGAAATTATTTTTGAATACTTTTAAACAACTATGCTTATATTTTCTTTTGTTTAAAATTATTGTTATTTCATTGACATTTCGCTTATATTCATTCCAAATATCAAATATTATTTCATACAGAAAAAAATATTATGTTTGAAAGTCAATAATTAATTAGCCTACCTATTGTCCATTTCATTTTAAGATGCATTTCCTATATGCAGCAGATCAATTAGTTTTAAGTCTTCATATATTACTTGAAACAGATTGGGGTTTTTTTAAAAATGATAGATAGCTATTAAATTTATCAAATCGTAGCCGAATTTTATGAAACTCAGTGCTTATTTACCGGTGAACTATTGAAAGCCGAAAGAAGTAATTGGCCTTGTTAATAAGGCATTTGTTAGTTTAAAAAAAGGAATTTCCCTTGTAAAACTGAAGCTAAAATTTAGTAACATTAACAGTTTATATGTTAATGTTAAATGTTAGTTAATGAAAAATTAATCGGATGTAATTAAAGTAGCAACGTTTTGATTTGGAAAGGCGTGTTTAAATTGAATGAATTTGTAATAACTAGAACTAATTGAGTAAATAATTATAATTGTCTTCTAACTAATACTTTAAATTTAGAAGTGCTCTTAGATTTCTTATTTTATATATTGTTTAAATTATCCGATTGCTTAAAAATTATTGCTAAAAAGAATTTTTCCGAATATTTGGCTTGATTTTAAAATTATAATTTTACGGCAATGAGATATTTAAGAAATATGCTGTGGTCAGAGCAACGCCTAATATTTATGTCCACTGACTCTTTGAGTCATTCTCTCGCCACAACTCGTCTAAGATCCACCCTGTGTGAACGATAAAGCATTTCGTCTTGTCTCCTGAGATCCGCATTCTTCAACCACCCTTGACATAACAGGTAGCAAAATTGAAATATCAACTGAAGGTGTTTTCCAAAATAACTGATTCATTTCTTAGTTTCTACGCAAATTGCCAACTTTCACAAAGCAATTTGCCGACTGAATTCTATCAAAAGTATGAAACTGGTTGTATTGAACTTTAAACTCAGATCTAGTTTTAAATTTTTTTTCTTTGATTTTTCCTTTTCCTCACTTTCAAGATTTGTTGCCTGCCATGTAATTTGCGTTTGTGAAAGAGAGAAATACATATATACTGGAGAGTGGTAAAAAAAGTGTTTTCAAAATGCCCCTGTAATTCGGCAAATAGAAGTGCTTGGACTGGTATATTTTCATTGCAAGTGCCGACACTTTTGTGTGATTGATTGATGTTTTTGTAGAGGAACCTAATTGCAACTCTATGATCTAGGGAGAGGTGGTAAAATATAATTGAATCGCAACCACTCTGACAGCTGATGCATTTCGGATGACGTTACTACTATTTCGATTAGGCTGTTTGCCTCTTAATTTCAGAAATCTTGATGATTCTGTTACTCATAGAGACTGTATTTATGTCTATGAATATTTTTTGTATGAAACAAAATTAATTAAAGTAAGTGATGAGACAAGGCTCATTAATAGAGATCATAATTTACTAAATAATGCAGGTGAGTTTATAATTAATTTTTAAAAAATTACATCAAAACCTTCTATCAAGTTCTGTGATGCAAAATATCACGGACAATTATAATAGTTATTTTGATGGAAATATTTTTACCAATCAACTATTTTATTGCACTTGACTCAGTATATTTTCTGTTTTACTCTATTTGTTTAACGTTCTACAAATATGCAATTCTTTAATTTATAATTCTTTTAATATGCAATATTTTCATTATTTTAGAGGAAGAGAAAGGAAATTACTACTTTTTGAACAAAAACTGTCGAGGGAAAAATGCACAATAAAAAAATACTCTAGAATTAGAATAATATTTGCAAGTATTACATTGCACTATTACATTATTTTCAATACGTTTGCTTCCTGAAAGCTTGCTCAATAGACAAAATTTAATATCACCTGTTTTTGAAGGGAAGGGGGAAGAGTGAAAACAAGATAATGAGGGAAAGATACGAGGAACTAAAGTTTAAGCGATCAAGTTGTGACAATGTAAAAAACGTGTTTATGACAGGAAAATGCGTGCTGCAGAGGTATTCGAGAACTGGTTGGGGTCATGCCCTGAATCTCTATATGACGACCTTGGGAGAATACTTTCTCCTCATAAAACTTAATGTGAAAAATTGTCTCTCATTTTATTACAAGAAATGGACTAAGGATGTCTCTGCCCACAGGCGCTTTCTGAGACATCACTCCATGTAATTCCGGGCCTCAGAGTATACATGTCATCAAGTAACGGGATTGATATTGGTGTTGCTTCATCCAAGATAAGTGTGAAGGAAAAACGTCGCGTTCTTTCTCTATCGGTAACCTTCGTCTTGTTTTTCACAATTTTTTTCCCTCAAATGGTCCAACGAATCGATAAATCACCTATTTTGTAACCCGCAATGTTGTAATGAAATATTTCTTTCAAAGGTATTGACTAATTGCAACCAACTTGATTTTTGCCTTCATTTTTTCAGTTGAATAGCGAAAATTGGATGGGGTTTTTGTTTAATATTTAGTTCTCCGTCCAATTTCGTAATTATGTCTGTGTATAAAATCGGAATCCTATTGTTCCATTTAAAAATCTTTTATAAAGAAATGAGTTAAACAGACATTTTCAAACTTTAAGGGCGGAAATAAACGGAAAAAATTAAAGACTGGGCCCTATCTATTTTATTCCACACAGGCAGTAGCTTTAAAAAGCTAATCCTGCTTTGTAATGAACAGAATTTTCACGAATATTTTCATAGTTTTGTAAATGATTTGAATACATCATCTACAAAAGGGCATTGAAACTGTAGTCGTGTAAATGTTATATCACATGCTCTTTATATTTTCGTTCTTATAAAGGTTTCTTTCTCTTTTTTTAAAAAAATATTTCATTAGTATCTCTTCGTCACTCATTGTAGTGTCTTCAATATATCTCTGAACAATATAT
>JAPMOQ010015217.1:2022585-2063348 GCA_026543055.1 Argiope trifasciata | reverse complement strand
GATAGATAGATAGATAGATAGATAGATAGATAGATAGATAGATAGATAGATAGATAGATAGATATAGATATATAGATATATATATAAAAGAAATAATGATTATTTTATAAATATTAATATTGTAGTATCCCGTTTTTAAATTATTCACATATATGTAGCAATTCTATCAAACTTCCCAAAATTCGAGCATGTGTTAAATTAGAACAGTTGTCCATCGTGAGAATAATCATTGATTATGAATAATGACTTTAGTTCTACTGAATAAATCAGATATATTTCATACGTGTGCCAAAGTTTTGATATAACAATGTGACATTAGATTTTTAGCATAGACGACTATACATATATATTGCCTAAATTAATACGTGACATGCATTTATGCAATTTTTTAAAGAAAGCCATTGTTGTGATTTTTCGTTGAGAAAAATTTAATAAAGGCTTCTTAGAAATCAAATAATTTTTTTTTTCCTGCTAGCTTACATTGTTATTTTTTTTTTTGTAATTGTTTATTAAGAACTAAAGTTTGTTTCCTTACATATTGTCATTACTTTTTTTGCTATTATTAAACTTGTTTTCATTAAACTTTCGTATTCATACAACCATCCTCTTCCTAGATATGTACATAAATTTGTATATTAGATATGATGAGTCGACTTTAATCAATTAAATACACTTGACATGTAGCGCGTCAAGTATTCATTATGATTCGTGATGGGAAACTTTTTATCTAATAAAGATGAAATCTTATTCTCTTTATCATGATTTTTTTCAAAGCTTACTATGTAACCATTTACATTAGGTTCGTCTTGTACTTATGTAATCATTTTACTTAAAAAAAAAGGAACTTCAAAAATAAATTCCGCAATTGACTGACTAAATGGGAAAAGTTGTTATTGCATTTTTGGAAAATCAGTTACCTTATATTACTCATTATTTAACTGCTTAAATATAACCAATTTTGCTGAAATTATAAATTAAAATAAAAAGGGCATATAATGATGTATCTTTATAACTTTTTTTTTGTCAAAAAGTTCATATTTTAGAATACTGAGCTCAGGTGAAATTTATTTAATACTATAATTTAATAATTTTGACTGAGAAGTCGTATTATACAGGCATCGAAACTTAAGATTTCTTAGTATTATCTATCAATAATTTAATATAATTTAAATGAGGATATTAATAAATCAGTATTTAGAATACATCTTTCTAAAGATGCATTTGTTGGTGATTGATACCGCTCGAAAAAGAAAAAAAAAAAAATGGAAGAAAAAAGTGACCAGTTAGTGCTCATTTTTTTGCGTTGAATGCCATTGGTTTTGCATGACTCATAATAAATTTTAAAGGGTAGATCCAATCCGTTGTGGAGTCTCACATGGTACAATATCAGCCATAACGGATTATATAACTTGTCGTCCCTATTATTTCATTACATAGTAAACAGGCCTCCAAAACAGAATTTTGACTTTCCATACAAACTGTTTGAAACTGATTTTTAGGACGTTCTCTTAATGGTGGGAAAAGAAAACAAGGTTTTTGCACGTCTTGGAGAACTTCGACATTCACGGTCATCATATAAAAAAAGAGTACCTGGATATGAAAGATGTTGATTGTATTTAGATGCTGCTACTCTTAATAAAAATCATAAGCCCTTCATTTGAAGAAATGCTACTACACATATACATAAATATACTTTGGAATAGTGAAGAAAGTATCCTTTGTCTAATTGTTTTTGGGTTGAGTATTCGGCGCTGTTACAAGTACTTGTATGCACGCGACATTGATTACTTCTACAAAAATATTCTTTGTGAACTGCTCTCTGATGTCCGCCACTTGCTGTCCGGTCTCAGAACCCAGGCGTGCGTCAAAGACAACTTATCGCTTGAAGGACTCCAAAGAAAGTGAAAATGACTACGTAATTCTGAGTGGTAGAAGAAGGTAGATATTGAAAAGAATCGCGTCTTGGAGGAGATGGGGTTGCGCAACGGGCGGATCTCTTTGGGGATGCAGGTCACGTGAGTAAGGTCGGAGAACGCTGTGGGAGGCGACCTTGTAGCCCGCACGGGACCGATCCTCAGAACGGGTTGCGCCTCGGCCACTTTGTTGGCAAAAAAAGGCATATAATTGTCGATCGAAGTCAGAAAATGAATACGTACATGAAGTGGACAATCGGCTACGGACATCTTTCTCGGTATCCGACACACTGACCAAGATAATAAAAGTCTGGTAATTTTGTTTTTATTCGCTCGTCGGTCTCTTTACGTAATTCTATTATGTTAGATCGGGGTTTCCTGAATTGCATTCCAGGGAAGATAGAGTGGTCGAGGAGCTTGGATTTAATGGAGATTTCAAGAAGTAATTTCGCCATAGTGAAGAACATGCTAGCGGTTTCTTTTCTTTTCTTTCTTTTATTGTTTGAGGTTTATCAAATAATGAGTCGCCAACGTGCGTGGAATGTGAAACAAAAATAAATCGTTTTAAGAGAACCACTATGAATTTTGGAATTGAATAAATCTTAATCTTCAGACTCTGTGGCTGGTCCTAGCTTAAGTTTTTTTAACTGGGTGTCCTCCCTTTTTTGCCAAATATTCAGCCAAAATAAGACATTCATGATTTCTGATTCCTCAGTCATCAGAATGTTAAAAGGTTACGGTTATTTTCAATTAGGTTAAGTTATATATAAGTTATTTGTCTAAAGTGTTAAATAAAATACCATATTAATTTTTAATCTAAAGAAAAAAACTTGCTGCCGTTAAAATAATTTCTCCTCCCAGCCCCTTCAAATTATATTAATATATAACGCTGTATCTTGATTCCCACATTTTGAAAGATTTATATTAATAGATTTCGAAATGTTTGATTTTTTTTATTGAATTTCCTTTAAAATCTGAAAGGTACAAGTACGAGGATGCATATTTTTTTTGAAGGATTACGATTTTTATGATGCAAAATGTCTATTCTTTGCTCATAAAAATTATTAAATAAGGTTAACTTTTCATCAATACTGAAGCATAGAATCTCTTATTGCATAGAAGGAAGTTATTTGTTTGATTAAAAAAGATGGATATTTTCTGTTCTTGGCAGAAAAGTTAAAATTTTACTCAGATTTTTAGAAAAAAATTTCTTATTTCGGAAATTAGAAAGTTATTCTTTATTATTTTATTGGATGATAAATTGTGCTTTTTGTATTCTGTAATTTTTGAAATATATGCCTAAAAATCAGAAATAGTTAAAATATGAATAAATATTCATATATCAGTTGGATTTTTGTTATTTTTATTTTTGAATTTTTTCCTTTATAAGCTACGCCATATGCTAATATTAGATATTTGAATATATCTGTTTCTTACAAAGATGTAGAAAAGAGTTTTTTAAAAAGATAAAATGAAGCTAACAATTTAACATTTATTGTCAAATATTTCAATTTATCAAATGATTTCGTCTCTTTTATGCTTGATATTTAAATTTTGAAAGGTTCATACATTTTCAATCTTTTTACAAAAGCCTACATATTTCAAATTAGATAGTAAAAAATATAAATTACGTTAAAAAATCAGGAAAAAAACCTTGTTCTATATAAATAATTAATAAACGATAGATACTATTATATTCGCCATAAAAATTGTAAAGTTTCAAACCATATCTTATCTATTTAGTCTGTCATACCAAGAAAAATAACATTGCTTCTTGAAGTTAAGTCTCTGAACCCCATGTTATAAACATGAAATGATAAAAATTTCGCTTTAATTTAAGGCTAGCACTTTTTGTTTTTCATAATTATTCGAAAGTAAAGAGGGGAAAATGACCATGAAAATAAGTAGTGCAACACCTGAGTGATGCAACGTTCTTCATGACAGCAGCAGAAAGGCGAGTCTTTCTGGCAGATAACAGTGCCGTGTCGGCTACGTAGGTTGGCAGACTCGTTTTCCACGGGCCCGTTACAGTATTCTTTTACGCTTTCCACATTCAACAACTAATCACGTTTAGATTCGTCAAAGCTTGATAGGATGCCCACCCACCCCTCTCTCTCTCTTCCTTTCTTTAATGCTGAAAAGCGCTTTACGAAAATTGGCATGAAAAGGCGATACACGTAGCAGGTATCACATACAGCTGTGATAATTGCGTTGTAACTTTTATTTATATATTTTTTAATGAAACAGCCATCATTTGACAAAAAAAGAAAGTAGAGATAAAGTTTTAAGTAGTCCACATTAATATTCTGTTGTTACACAGGGATTTTAGAAATGTCCTGTTCAATTAAGAATCATTCTGTGTTGTTTTAAAAATAGTAGAAAAAATGAAATGAACACATATACCTGAAGCAATTTTTTAAAGTTTTTAATACATTTAAAATATGATATCGCCTCAGATAGTTAAAAGTTGATGATATTCAGTAGATTAAGGATGTCAAAGACGAATGTTAGTATGGACCAAAAGAAAAGAAGATCGAAGTTTATACAGACATCAATCTTCATTTTTTAAATAAAATCAATCAATTTTGCTAGCAATATATGTTACTTTTCAATTAATATACGTTTACCTGAACCGTTCAGGCATCCCACATTCACTGTATTTTGCCTTCTGGTTATAATAACATTGGATGACAACTAGACGAAATTTATAATCAATTGATAGCCGATCAGATTGATTAATAATGGTTATATGTAATAATATATATCGGAAATTAATGCCCAAAATTTTGATTGCAAAGTTTGGTGCGTACTTGCAGACTTTGGAGCGTACTTTGTGTTTGCGGACTTTGAGTAGATCCCTTTTTGTTATATAAATGCTCCCTCCTGGAATGACTGTTGTTGTGATGATGAAGGACGGAATTTTGAACCGCATTAATTTAGCAAGAGAAGCATTAAATTTTTTTAAATAAAAGCTATTCTTTCTATTTTTTGGCACATTAGTATCGGGGAATTATCTAACAGTCACTAATGACCAAATTTAAAATACTGTTAAATCCATATGCATTGTGTATCTTAAGTAAATTCGGATCTCTACCCATAGTTGTTCAGAATTTGTACTTCAATTTTAAAAATATATGTAAATTTCATCGTGTATTTCATCACAATCCATTCATTTTTATTAAGCTCTCTCTCTTTCTGTCTGTTACCCATTTTTAAATTTATTATTTTATGTTTGTTAAAAAAAACCGCGAACCATAAGAAGCTATGTATACTAGAAAGGAATATTTTCAAGTCTGCTCTGAACTGTGACATTTCGTTCCGCGTGCATCGAATCAATCAGATTAGACTTGAAGGAAAAATATATTGTTCATTATTTTTTCCAACTATAGATGAATGCTACCTCTCTATACTATATTTTCCCTGTTGCCTCCTTCTGCAAGGCCGATAAGAGGAAGTTAGCGCTCTCAACCCTACATGTTTTCTCCCGAATTTCTCAACTTGATTACGATTATGAAATATAAAGGTGAATTTTTATCAATAATACGGACAAGCGTTCTGCTTCGGTACTCGCTCATTATAAAAATAAAGAAATAAATGAAAGTTTCTAAGCTTTATCTAATATGCCCGAGAAATAAATATTTTTATTCATTTGTCTTTTCAAAAAACGAGGAAATTCTTAAGTTAAATGAACACACAGTTTGACTGTTTACCATTGTTTATTGTAAATTTTTAGCCTTGAAAAGTATGAAATAATGAACAGAAACTAGAAACAATGGAGATGAGAATTTCGTAAATGTTTTGAAGTAAACTTTAGACATCCTGGTTATTAGCGGATGAGGGTTACAAATTTCTACTAAGTATGGAATATATATGTATAAAAGTCTCTCATTCACTTCACTTTCACATGTTTCTCACATGCAGAATTCAATATAGTGAATTACATTTTCTTTTTTACTGCTACCAAATAAATTTTGTGCTACTTTGATCTTCTCATTCTCCTTTTCCTGACTGAAATATTCGATTATATTTCATTCCATATTAATATTCGGAATTGATTCAAGTTTGTTAAATCTATTTAGGATGAATATTTCTTAAATCCTTCATAAAGTGGATATATGAGGAATAGAATGTCAGTCATAACTTAGTCTAAAACATATTCAAAAATAAAAATTCCATCATTGATTAATGCACCAAATCAGATCATATGACCATGGCCAGCAGGCCATTAACCAGAATCACTTTGATGAAGCCTTAAATACATATCGTACCATACTTTATACTTTCTCTGTATCAAGAACCTTCACTAGAAAGTAATGCCAGGGATTGCGATGGTATTATTAACACCTTGATATTAGTCAATTCAAATTAAATTTCCAAAGGTCTCATGCTTTTCTTTGAGATTGGAGGGGGGGGGGGGGGTATTATTGTTTGCATCATTAATGCAATAAAAAAAACTTGCAGCAAGGGAAAAAATATTTATATCTCATTGAAATATGTCCTTAATTAAATTGCTTGTTCATGCTTATCAAATGTAGTCAAGTGAATCGTTTTAATTGTATCGATCTACTTGGAACAAAAAATATGATGAGAAAATTAAAAGTGAAAGTAAATAGTGCTGAAAATTATTAAATTAATGGAGCAGAACGCATTCATGACATTGATAGTTTGCTATAGTTCTTTGTTGTCAATCTGTTTCTAATATAGTAGTTTGTAATAAATGTAAAAGATGCAATGTTGTAGTTTGTTCTAATATAGTTGTTTGTATAGAAGACCCGTAGTTTGCAATCTGTAAAAGGCCATCAGTATACATGCAACATTGGGATAATTTATGACTCCTGCAATTTCTGCAACAATTTTAATATCTGAAAGATGTATAGTCTTTGTTTGAAACGACAAGGCCTCACTGTGCAAGAAAGTTGCAACAAACGTGGCAATAAAATGGAAAAATAATCGCATGTATACACATATTAAAGTTTCAGCTTCCTATGCTTTTCGAAAATAAGTTTTGAAGCTTCAATTGCGAATAATCGCTAAATAAAATTAATTAAACAAATGAAAAGTGAAGTAGTGAGATTATTCGAGGATTTTTTTTCCGCTCCTCTAGTGATTAATTTGTTTTTATCTTAAGAAATTTTTTACTAAAATAAATTAAATCATTTTCAAAATTCTATAGATAGCCACTACCAAATTTCAAATAAAACTTCTAATTATTTTTATCCAATCGAATGTTTCAATGCTTTAGTAATTACATTTAAATAATTACCATTTAATAAATCTTGAGATTCCTTTTGAACATCCGTTGATAATTTATGCTTATTTTTCAGGACCTGGTCGGCCTCAGATCAGAAGTTACTACGCTACAATGGTTCCTCGACTTTTGTTTATATTGTACATTACCTCATGTTTTACGATAACTGGTAAGTTTCCTTTTTTTCTCTATTGAATTAGCAAGAAAGAGTGTCTGGAGTAAAGGCATATTAACTGAAATTCATAACTTAAAGCCTTTTTTGTAAAAGTATCGAATGTAATTACTTTCCTTATTTTGAATTATTCACTGTCTGCCTTTAATTTTGAAACTATTTATTTATCAACTTGTAAATAAATTTATTCGAAAACAACCTCCATAATTATGAATAGATTTCTGTTATGGAATGTAATATTGCATCTTTTCTTGTTAATTCGAAAGAAAAAAACTGAACCTGCTATTTTTTTACCTTTATGAAAATTAAATAAACCCTTTAAATTGTTTCGAATTTAAAAGAAATAATGCGAAAAGAAAATACACTTAAATTATCCTTTTTTTTATTTTAGAGAGTTAATTTATTGCTTTTTTTCTCAATTGTATCAACATCTCAGAATGGTACCATCAATATTTAAGAAGTGATTTGAATTTTTATGACGAGTGATAAATACATATTCATAAATAACAACGCTAGATGTTTTTTCTTCATATTAAAGAGATTTCATTACCTACTTTTATGCTGTAAAAATGTTTAGACTGTTTTCCTTTTTTGGATAGAGTTTTCGAAAATATTTCGTTTAGTAATGAAAGCTTTGGAACAAGTGATGTCGAAACCTTCTTTTTCCAATTTACGTTCAATATCGTCAAATTGAATTTAAAATTATTTCAATACCACTTCTTAAAAGATATGTAAATCTTATGGAGAAAATGAGTAAGTAGTAAATAATCAACCGAGGCAATGGTGATAGAATAGGAGCATTTCAATTCGTCCGGGACTAATTTATTACGAAATGTGCGTAATAGCAGGTAAATAAATGCGGGATTGTATTTGTTGCTGCATATTAGGGAGGCGGATGCGGAAAAGGTTGCTAACGAAAAAAAAGCAAGGCGGCTGAAGAAAAAAGGGGGAAGGTAAGGAGGGGACGAATAGAACCAATCTATTGTTCGGGCGAGTTTTTCCTCCAGTACAGAGAAGGAAAGGAGTGAGGGGGAGAAGGAGAGAGGGTGTAATTCAGTGGTCGCTTTTTACGAGGAGGAATGACCGGGCTGATCGCTGAAGCTTAGAACCCGCACTTCTCATCAACTGTACATTACGACATTCATTTGCAAACATTAACTTTTCTATTAAATAGTGCATATTTGTTGCAGATAAACATGGAGAGAAAAAATAGGGCTTCAATCTTTTTTTCATGAGATTATTTCTTTTTATTCAATTACTGAATAAAGAAAAGGTTAATTAAAACAGATTTATATCAGGTGAAAAAGTCTACAGAAAATGATAAACTAAATATGAAACATTCGAATTGGCTTAGAAGGGTAATTAAAAAAGTATAGAAGATTTTATGCAAATAATTACCAATTCTTACAGTTAAAATAATTTACAATAGTAGAATAAAAAAACATGTTGGAAAAGATAGAGATTGTTCTCAAGCTAATTTTATTATATTTGTAAAGAATTCTCTTTTTTCTCATGAAAACAGTAATGCTAGAAGTTTAATGACAAGGATTTGTTTAAATCCATTAAATAAATTCTAAGTTCTGGATAACTGTTTTGTTGTTAAATGTAAAATCAAAAACTTTTTTTAAAGATGATACCATAAAAAAAAAAGAGTCAAGTGGTAAATATGAATATAAAATTTCTTTTATACGTTAAAAGTATATTATTAAGAGTAAAAATTCCGGTTAAAGTTATAGCATTTTCTCTTTTTACATTTGATTATGAACATTGTGCATAAATCTGAGATTAAACTTTTGTGCATATCATAAATATTTGATCACATATAGGATTTGTTTCTCAGGTTAAAGTTCTTTGAAACAGGGATTACCGTTTGAGTTCTTTAACCTTTGAATAGAAATGAATAAAATTTAGTTATTCTATGCCATTTAATTTTCCATTCTTTAAAACTTACATCTGTTTTGTATTGAGGTATGTAATAATAATAAAAAAAGGTGGCTTCATTTGTTAAAGGGAGAAAAAGAAAGAGGAAGGGAAATGTAGACAGCAAATCAGCACTGTCTCAAAGAAATTTTAATTTCAAAAAGTAATTATTTGCTTCTTGTTACAAGCTTAAAATAGTGTAAGATTTCTTTTTATAAAATAATAAAGAAGAGGAAATTTTATAAGAAGTATAATTGCAGAAAAAAATAGTTTGACTAAGTGTTTTAAAGATTATTCGGAAAAACAAATAAATAATAGTTTGATATCTGTCTCGCTTCCATTTAGAAAAATCATTTCAAAAAGGAATTAATGATGAAATGAATATTTTATTCAGGAAGTAAGAAAAAAAAACCGGAAATAATTAAAAAGATAAAGGAAAGTATGTATAATATTCTTGCTATCTAAAATCCGCCAGAACTGAAAATGATGAGCAATATTTTTTTAATGCTTGAATAATAATTTTTATATTAAAGAAATTCTAAGTATTGGAATCTAGATTACCGAACACTTAATTTTTTAAAAAATTCTTTTCTTTTTTTACTATCATTATTTTCTACACAAAAAGGACATAAAGAGGTGGAATTATCTTAAAGTATAATTTATTTAAAAATTTGTTAAAAGGATCGTCAGTTTGAGTACTCCATTACGTAATCTTTAAGATAGGGAAATAAAAAAAAATTTGCTTTATTTTTTATAGTATTATTCAAAATAAGAACAAATTTTTTAAAAATTATATTAGCGTTAAAAAGTTATTTCAGATGATGATGTGATCTTTTTGCCTTGTTTTTTCCCCTAATCAAATGTGTAATTTCAAACTCTAAAATTTTTTCATAAAACATATTTATTTGTAGAATAAAAAGCCAAGAGAATTTTTCATTTCACCTATACAAAATAAAATTACAACGGACGTATATCTTTAAATCATATTATAAAAAAATATATATGCCTTCCCTTTTATTATTTCTGCTTTCTCATTCATCTCGTATTCTTTTATAAAACGATAAATTCTCTAAGCTGGGGTAAGAGGGGCTGGTGGAGGATAAATAAATAATGGAGAGGCGCAAAAAAAAAGGAAACTGAAACATTATTGATGCATAACATATTATAAAACAAAAGTAGCTCTCGTGAATTCGGAACCAAGACTCCGGAACGGATATCTATTTTCTTCCGTTAAGGCCATTTTCCCACGTTTCTCTTTATGCTGAACCGACGATTTTAATACAACTCTGATTCCGTACGAGCTCTGAGTGGTAACTGAATTAGGGGAGGTCTGCTAGACTGTTGATTAAAACATTCCTCGTGAAAGCGGCTGCATTTGCTTCTTATTTCTTTCTTTAGGCAAAAGTGGAAAGTGATTGCCCCTTTGTTTCTGACTTCAGTTGGTTTCTTTTGATGCCAAATGTCTAATTTAATTTCATAACTGAATGCTGTCTACTTTGCATGAATTTGTTGACTTGCATATTTTAATTAAATTCTTGGAAGCGTTTTATTTATTTATCAAGCGAACTTGTAGAACAATGTCGCTTTCCACATAATTGTTTTTTCATATTTGAAAACTGTAATTTATGCGGAAATCTGATGCGTTTTTTTTTCCCGTATTTGAGAACAGTAATTTGTGTCCGTTATTAATGATTTCCACCATCGGATTATTCATTACTGTTTTCAGCTTTGCAGTGTGATATTTGCGTCAGAAAGAAAGTTGCCGACGGTACCTTACGTAATTTATATTTGGAAAAATGGCATTACTAATTTAGATTTGTTTTCTGAAACTGAGTCCTTGAAAATGTAAGAAATGCATATGACGTTGAAGAAAAGGAACGATTATGAAATATCTTGCGCAATGACAATTACTTTTAAGGTATTATTTTTAAAGTTAAAAAAAGGGGGGGGGGTCCTTTTAAGTAAAAATAGTAGATTAAAGAATTTTATTCCTCCTAATTTCTGCAAAATTTGTAAAGTAAGTAGCGAAAATAAATAGCTTTTTACAGTTTATTGTACAAAAACTTATCTTTAAATACTATCTTAAAACTGAATTAAAAAATTGAAAAATCTTTTTTAAAAAGAAAAGATAGCAGGATACTTGGGATTTTATATCATTTTGATCATTTTTATGACTGGCGTACTTCGGCATCTTAATGGCAGTATGAGTGGATTTCATATTTTATTGACAATGAAATTCATCCCAATAATTGATTCATTCAAAACAAGTGTAATATATTTTTATTTATTAATGCCTCTAATACGAATTTCTTTTAAAACCAGGGGGCTTAACAATTATTATCTATTTCAATAAATGAAATGTTAAAATTGCTGTGAAAGACATTATCATTTTTTCCGTATTTATAGTAAATTTTCTAGTGCCTCAAATCTTTGTCGATTTTTTTTTCTATAAGGCAGACATTGCACACAGACATTAAAGCTGAAATGAAAAAATTTCGTATTTGATCGATTCTACTTCGACTTGTTTTTCCGCGCGGTGCACCTTTTGGGGCAAAAAAGACGGGAGGCCCCTCGAAAGGCGAGATAAGGTAACGCGTAAACATATCCTTCGCGTGCAACCAGATGGTCGCGTGCTCCGGACACGCGTCTCCTTCGACATCTGGCGCGCGCACACAGGCACTTCTTTGTCACCCGATACTCTCTCTATTCTTCCTCCTCTTCTGCACCTCCAGGTTGCCTCCTCCTTGGCAGCCTCCTTGTTGACGGGGCCCCCTCACGATGGATGACTAGTCAACTTCGGCGGATCAACGCTTACAAACGCATTTTGTAACTTCAGAGGATACAGAAAGCTGCTCAAGTTGATCTGGATTTTGTAGCCGGAGTCCGATTTTCATTCTGGCCCAATTTAAGCCCGTGATATTTTCACTTTAATTGTGCCACAGTGGAATATCAGTATAGCTGCCTCGTCTCCTCTTATGTATGTTTTCTTTAGAAAAAAGGAATATTATAAATAAACAAGAGAGTAAAATCAAAAAATTCGTAATCTTTAACGTACATGAGAAAACTTTAAAAACATTTCTTTTATCACCTAGAGGCGAAAGAACTTGACATTAGTGGGTCGATACGAATAAAAGCTAAGTTTCTCTCTTCGTTTTGGGCAATACGAACGCATTAACATTTTTTTTTGTTTGTTTAATTTCATTTCTGATTTTTTTTTAAGTATGAAAATTGTAGTTAAAGAATGAACGTGTAGTTAAGATATAAAAAATTTTACTTCCTTTCTTAGATAAAATAGTTTGACCTATTTATACGCATGGAAACATATCACAATAGATAGGTGGCTTTAAAATGCTTTGTAGGATTCAAAATTAATTTTAATAATTTTTGTTAAATAAATGAAATTTGCTTATTCCAACCACTTACCAAAGGAAAATTTAATCATTGTTCTGAAACTAAATGCTTTACTAAAAAAAAAAATTTTTTTTAACCCGTTGTCCCTTTTCCCCTTAAATGAAAATTAGGAAAGAAAGACATGAAAAAAAGTTTGAAACGTTAATAATATAATAACTATTCTAAAACTGATTTTATAAGATCAACAATATATTTGTGTAATCGCATGAATTAGTAAATCTAATATTTTAAAAAAAATATGAATTTTCCTTGCTTAAAAAGTATATCAAATTTATTTACAATTCAGCTGTAATAATAAAGATAGTTAAAGAAAGATGATGGAAAATGAGGTCTAAGCAAAATGAAATTCTTTAATTAAAAAAAAAGCCAAATCTTAGAAAGGAGATTACTTGGTAGCGAGAAAGGAAAAGAAAACGGTGTTCACCTACACAAGGACCACACCCCCTTTTGTTCCGAAATTTCTTTGATGCGTATCCACGCACGTGAGCAGTGTTCCTGAACCACTCGATGTCACCCAAAAGAAAGAAAAGGATGGAAAGAAAAGAAAAGAAAATCAAAATAAGCCGCTCTGGTGTTGGTTGTCCCAGTTATGAATAATAGAAAGATTTTCACTTCGACAACTTCAAAATCATTGTCTCTTCAAGGAAGAAATATTATCCGCTACATATTTTTATCTTACCGCTAAGCGATAAATCAATATTTTTATTCTTTCTTCTTCCATGGGAAATATTTGCATGAGATCTGGAGAAGGCGGAGGGGCAGATTTAGAGATACTTTGAGCACCTTGCTTGAATTCGTATTTGCTATCGAATCAATAAGAATTTTTTAATTGTGTTTAGAATTACTGAATACTGTTTTCAACAATTTTGTTTTTAAACAGGGCTGATAAATTTCTTGTTGCGTCCGTTTTTAATTCACTTCACGAATTGATATTTTCAATTGAAAAACTCTGATTGTTTTTTATTCTTATTAAAAATAATTATTTGAAGGCTATTGAATATATCATTTTTTTTTTGATACAGAGGTCGTTTATTAGAAAAAATCATTGAAGAAAATAACATCATTTAATTCTTTTTAAAACTATTGCATTATTTATATTTTTTTCTTGACTAATATGTGGCGGTATTCATAGCCTGTAATTAAACGAGCTTGGATTTTGATTCCACTTAAAAACTTCAGATTTTTGTTCCGATGAATATTATTTCTAGTAACAGATTAAAACTTTTCTCTTTGTAAAGACTTAAAAAATGATAATGTAATTTCTTAATTCAGAATATGGTTTATTTTAAGATTGATTAATTTTATTATTATTATTGAAAAATGAAAGAAACATTCGCATCGAGTCTCGTGACCCAAAAGAGAAAGAAGGCACTTGAGCCAGCACGTCCTTTCCAAATTTCTTCCCCACACCATCAAGCCATGCAAAATTTCATGATATGTTCCTATTGGTTTCAGATTTGAGTAGTAGTTCAAAGAAATTTTGGACTCAGATATCAAGAAAAACTTTAATTACGTCTGTCACGCAAATTAAAAAGATAACGGTCTGTTAAGGAAATAAAAGAAAATCATTACTCTTGTAATAGTGTTCTTAATACCAATTGATGTTCAAAGCATGTGTCCGATTATTCAAAGATTAAAGTGTCACTCTTACATTTCTGATGCCGCACAGGATCAAGTGGAGTGTGGAGTTTGTTGTGTGCTAAAGCCATATCTATCATATTTACAACAACGCATCGGAGGAGTCGCAATAACCATCTAAGATGCTGTCCTTGACCTTAGGCGATGCGATGTGACATACATTAGGTCGGGGGGTCTCGGGCACAATGCTTAGGGGTGTCGCTTCCTGTGTGCGGAGGAAGCCGTATCGGGGACAGCCATCCCTATTTCCGCTCGCGTCACGCTCTAGCGGAGCGCGTGCCCGCGTCTACTCCCGTTGCGCGCCCTTA
Source organism: Argiope trifasciata (assembly GCA_026543055.1). NCBI lineage: Eukaryota > Metazoa > Arthropoda > Arachnida > Araneae > Araneidae > Argiope > Argiope trifasciata. The sequence goes on along the minus strand of JAPMOQ010015217.1, from coordinate 2,048,738 downwards.
ACTCGAAAACCCTTTCTCCAGTGCAAGTGCCGAACAAATCTGCCTCAATTCCATCACTTGTTTTTTTTTTTAACTATTTCTAATTATGTAGTGTTAAGTACAGAAGTGTAATTAATCGAATCTTGATAAAATCTATCTATTTATAATTTATCTATTTTATTGCAAACATAAAAATATATTAATAATCTAATTTAAGCAAAATAGTGCGATGTCTTTTTAAGGCTTTTGTTAGCTGATATTTTAAAAAAGTTTTATACGAAGTATGACTTGCTTCGGAATTGAATGCGTCTCATCTACGTGTTTGTTTCACATACACTTTCTCGTTTTTAACTTATGCTCCGTGTTAAGGAAAAAATAACCTAGACACTTTACAAACATTAGAGAGTATTTCAAAAATTTAATTCCATGGAGATATAGTTGAATATACTAAACTCATACAGCGAATATGACAGAATCAAACTGAAAAGTTAGTAATGGTAATTTCCTTGCAAGGTAATAAGTAGAGTATAAATTTAATAAAGGTATGTTTTTCTTTTAAATAAAATATAACTATAATGTGCAATGATCAAAGTTGACAGCCCATAAAAAAATATGAGCAACCATATCACAGATAAATATATAAAAACATCATAGCAATATCTAAATATTGCTTTTTTTCGGCAATTTTTTGTTACATTTTAGAATTATAGGACCAATTCCATACAGTATTTTTTTTAATCGTAACATTATTATGCTGTAAATCGGGTACCAATTTTTAAATTAGTAAATGAAGTAAGTGCGAAAAACCCAGTTTTTACTTTAAAGTGTAAAATAAGCAATGCTTTATAATGTGGTAACATGAAAAGTGCTTAGTTGTCCTCTAAAATATTCAAAAGAGAGCATCTGTAGGTCTCTAGTGTATCGTTCTTTCAGACTAATCGGAAAAATATTTGTCATTTCTTCCCCATTTTTTCTTTTGGTAGAGTTTTAACGGCTTTCATAGTCCCCAGTTATAAGAATGTTAACTTAATATACTGTACGATTACATTTAAGACTACTTAACAAGACCCAAGGATATGGTGCATACCTTTTCTTGTGTTGTCGATTTCAGGTGCTTTGGCTATATCATATTTTTCTATTTTATCAAATTAAAAAAATTGCTCAGCTTTTTACCAGAAGTTAAACTTAAATAAAATTCAGTCTATATGCTAGGATCAAGTAGCCGTCAAAGAGAACTTAATTGCTAATGCTTTTGTTATTATAAAACAGTTTAATTAATAAATTTTCACTTACGATTTTTTCGTTTATTCTTAGAGACTATTTATCTGTTATTCAACTATTAAAAAAAAGAATAACATAGCTATATTTCTTAAAAAATTGCTTTTGGCACCCTTAAAAAATTCTCAGTTGCAATCCGTGCAAAAACAGTAGGTTAAGAATCGAAATGTTTCTGACGCAAAAACCGAGCTATGAAACACGACTGCCGACAGATCGGCAAACACTTAGCCACTGTGTCTTTAAAAATAAAAGTGTTCAACAAACTTGTGGTTTTAAAAGAGGCAAAAAAAAGGACAGGATCAAGTGTAAATAAGCTCTTTCAGCCGTTCAATTGCCAACTCGGGTGGTCTTCAGCATGTAAAGAGTGGGCTCGGAATCCGAAATGAGGCGATGTATGAGGCTTCCCGATCGATTGCCGACGAAGCCATAGGTATCTCCACCCCCTGCCTTCTGATTATCCCATTGTTTTATTCGCTTCATCTGGTAGGCTACTTCGGCTGCCGGTCACGTCCGTCTCGCTACGCTAGCATGAAAATAATGTGTACTCAGAAATGCCTTGCTAATGGATATCCAGCAATAGAAATCTTCGATAAATGATATTTCTGTGATTTTTATGGCTATTCAACAATTAAGATATTATTTTCTGCTACACTGTGCATTGCCACTGCTCTCAATAACTTTTGGTCGGTGATGCAGAATGATTTTTTAATATTTATGAAAATTATTCATTTTCTATTGGAAAAATCTATGTCTAAACTCTGTTTATAAGTAAGCAATATTTAAAAAATTGTATATCAGAAGCTAATCATTAGAAAACCAATCAGCTGCATCATTTGCACGATGCGTTTTTACTACCATTTTTGTGAGTTATAACTATAAATTTATTTATAACGATACCCTGGCTCTATTTGTCCATGAATTTAATGAATAGCATTTGAAACTTTTCTCCTATTAAATTATTATAACGCAACAATAATTTAATAAGAAAGTTCAGAAACATCTCAAGTGCCTTATTATTTGAATCAACGTGGCACACGTATTATCAAAATGGGGGACTTCTTCTCTTAAGATAGCAGAGAAAATAGCATAGTTATGGAATTTAAAGTAAATATTTAAAAAGAAATTTTAATTATTGAAATTACATTTAAATAGAATCGGAATATTAATATGGAAAATGGATTTTTTTTAACATGTTTTAAAAAGATCTTAAATTATATTATCTCTAAAATTGCTAGAGAAAAGGCTTGTCTTCATTCTTTACATTAGAAATATTCTTTGTTTTCAGTAAGTAAGGAAATGGTATAGATACGTTTTAAAAACTTTTTTTAAAAAAATCGGTTTTTTTTCCAAATGAACAATTTTATGGGGGAAAAAATACGGACCTTTTCTTCAATTTCTAGATTAGCATCACGTTTCGACGCTATACTATAGTCTAGTAGAACATAAAAAATAAAAGAAAGGATGAGACTGTGTGAATTGAAAACATAAATGTTGTTTGTACAAAAACCAGCACTCAGTAACTTCTTCTAAAGAGGCTCTGAGTGCACGCATTTTATGAGCAATGTTTAGTGGGATTTGATAGACCTCTAGCTCTTTCTGAATGCGTTTTTACGAGGAGTGCAAACGTGAAAGAACTCGATTCCACTCCTCGATAGGAAGGTGTCAATACGATAGGAGGCGCAAAGTTGGGGGTCGGGCGGGTGCAGACCAGCTGCTGCCGCGGCAAATTAAGACGCTTTATCGGCGTGCGTGCAAGCATCGTGTGCACGCAGTCGCGCGACTATTCGTGGGGACCACCTGCAGCAGCTTCCCCAACAACAACCTTTCTTTGCCTGTCTGCACACGGGGAAATCCCAAAACAGCGGGAGTTTTTTATAACCCCCATCTCTCCCCCTCCTCTTCTTCTTGCTCCTTGAAACAGATATGAAATCTGTTGCTAAGATGGAGAGTAAAAAAAGAAGTTCAGACGTGAATTAAAGTACTTATAAACGCTTATCATAATGATAGCTTTCAATTATCAATATGTTTGCTGGTCATACAATAATAATAGTCACCAAAAATAATTATTTAAATCTCGAGGTATTTGTTTAATATGTTGAGTCTAAGCGCCTTAGCTCAATAAGCCATTTTTCTCAATATGATATTTCATAAATAAATTGAGCATCTTACTAACTTTTGTAACTTATTGTTTATCTACTGTTGAACTGGAAATCGATTTTTAATTTTTATCCAAGTTTTAAAATATGTCTTGTTTTGATTTGACCTTTTATTATCAAGAATCACGTTATTAAAATTTCCTTACGAATAATATGTGTGTGTGTGTTTTATTTGTTATTTTTTAGCACGAGTATAATATTTTAGCGATTAGCTAATTCCAATGGAGCTCAAGAATATAATATTTTTTTAGTGAAGTAGATGCTCAACAAGTAATTTTTAAACACCTGGTATTAAAAACTTCCTTTTCAAAGAGGTGTATTAGATAGATTTTACAATAGTAGATTTTCTTTCTTCTGCCAATATGAATTTTTTTTTAAATATCTTTATAAAAAACGGAAAGTTTTTATGAATTAGTGATGGCAGCATGAATTTAGCAAACAAGCATTTAGAGTTTTTTTACTCTATATCGCAGGCCCATTTTCTCTGCCGAATTGGCTGATATTATTTCAAAACAAATTTGAATCCATTGCTTGAAAATCGGATACTGAAAATTTGTATTCATATCATAGAAAAACAAAAGCATTCTTTGGAAAAAGATTCTGTTGTAAGACAGCATTTCTTATAAATATAAAAATATTGAAAGCTATTGTTTATAATGTAAGAGTTGATAGGAACAGGAATAAATCACTTTATTTCTTGAAAACTATCTTCAAATATTATTTTCTTCTCTTTTTTAGGATACAAATTTTAAGGATGTGTATTTGAGATAAAAATTCTGTTACTATATTCAAATTAACACATCAAGGAGTTTTTACATATTTGTATTTTTCATTTTTCGTATTTTTGAGTTACAGAATTAATTTTTAGATTCTCGAGATACCGTTACAACGAAATTTTTATTCATAATATTCAAATTTTCTTTACCTACGAAGAAGAAGTCCATTTTTGAAGTCGGTCCACATTGGGTGGGAGCATTTCAGCTCTGGCATAAGCGATAAAGCCCGTTATTTTTTGTAAGTATTTTATATTGTCCATCGCTAATTAGAACGTCTTATAGCATTATCGGTTCTTGTCAACGAAGACTTTTAATATGCCGTGAATTGTTGTGGAAGAAGTGTCACCTTTCACCTCTTAAAGTACCTGATATACAGGGGGAAAAAAATAATACTTCATTCGGAAAAAAGATGATAGAAGATGAAAAAAAAAGTGAAGACGATAAAAGAAAAGCAACCGCCCTTCTCCAAGGGCGAACCTCACAAAACCGGAAGTGACTCACCGTCAAAACCGTAGTCATCTGTATACTATTCATGAACTTCGCACTGTCAATATGAGCGAGCGTAGTAGTAATACGAGTACATATTTTTGTTGTTATTTTTTTTACTAAACCTGGACTTGCTCTCCTTTTTCTCCACGCCACGTCTGTGACTTTGCGAAAAAGAACAAAAAAGAGATAACGAGTTCTCGAAGGTAGAGAACACGGCTCTTTACAGCCATGCCTACTTGTGTAAAGGGCGCAGATGAGGTGGCGCGTGAGGAAAAAGGTTTCGTAAACAGAACACGCAAAGGGGGGTGGGGTAGAAAGGCTGAGGAGAGGGGCCGTCACGCGATGTGAGTATTATTATCCGTGGCGTATGTCACGGCAGCCCGCCTCCCGTCTCTAATCGCACCCGACTTACGACTGCCTTTTATGTTACATCCCCATAGAGAACGCTGTATCCCCTTCCCCCCCCCCTTTCCAAGGGTTTTGATATGTAGCGGAATGCTTCCACCATTGGTATCCAATTAGATGGAGAAAAAAGGATGTAGTTGTTCCTAACTTCACAGGTTATTTCGGCTTCCTGCGGTAGTGTCTCTTCATTCGTCGCCTGGTAATGATCTCGTAATTGGGATATGATCATGCTAAGAGGCCAATGAAGTAATGATCTGCGCAGCATATGTCGCACAGATCGTTTTTCAAAATGTCGGCACTCTTTTATAGGGATGCGGCATCCTGGATTAATGGCTTGAATACTTATGTAGAAAAAAAAATGACAATTTATGCATCATTGGCATTATATTCAGCTATTTAATCTATAATAATTTATTGCTTTTTAGACCAATAATTTTTTAATCGTTCTGTCTTATTTGATCGTTGTTGTTGTTTTTTAACTTTAATTTAATAGGATTCTACCTGGAATCATATGAACTCTTTATATTGAAAGGAGATGGGAAATTTGGTTGTCATATGAGATTTTACGTAATATGGTACCCCATTCTCTAGTTCTTTCGTGCGATACAAACTTGAGAGTTGGTACGTAGGCCATTAAACAAAATATTTTTCAAATGAAATAAAGGATTGAGCTGGTAATATAATATTAAAAAAAAATCCTTATTCTTTGATAGAAAAATTCCTTTTTCGTTTGTTATAATACTAAAAGAAGGCCCAGACGGCGAGTAACTCTTCTTACCTTATTCTTATATAATTTATCTACCAGGAAAATTGAAAATTTTGGACCTGTTATCACATGCTCCATAAAAAATAATTTCTTAGCTGATTCTTAAAGGTAGTGTCTTGGTTGATGTTTTTCTCTTGCGATACTCTTCCTTTTTCTTTCCGATTTTAGCAAATAGATTGCATTAATTACTTTAATTAATAAAATAAATTATATTAATTAATTAATTATATTTATTATTTAACATTTATAATTAATGGATTGTACTAATTACTTGTTAATGAATCTTAAAACAAGAAAAGAAATAACGTTATTTCAAAAACAATTAAAGCAAATCTCGATCAGTCTCAATGTTTAAAATTATTGAAACATATCACCTCTCACAAATATGCTTATTAATCGCTAGATACAGGTTTGTTTCCTTATCTTCTTGTATTAATTGCGAAGGCATAACTAATGCAGATTAAAATATGCAAATTATTCCAAGGACGTCTACTATTACTGACATTCAGAGCTCAGAAAAACAAACAGATATAAAAAAAAAACTATTAAAATAATTTTTAAGTAAATATTCCCGATATGAATGTTCTCCCTGAGCCAAACAGAGTTAAGCATCTGTTTAACGAAGACTCATGAATTCATTTAAAAATTTCATTATAAGAAATCGTAAAGCAGAAACTTATAAAAGCAGCTGTAAAAAGGGGAGGAAAAATAAACAAACATTGGAATGTAGCTACCTATTTTATAGCCTTTAATTCATATCCTCAGCAATAAAAAGTTTACAATCCTGCTTTGTGCAGGCCTATTTTAAGGATCATATACATATATTTTTTTTAATATATAAAAGCAAATTCACGTTCATAGCACTGAATGACAATATCTGTAAAGTTTTCTTAAAAGCTGTGATCTCCTGAATATTGTATCAAATGATGTTAGTCTTTTTTTCCTATTTTTTTAACAATCCCTTTATTATTATATTCGTCATTAACTGTAGTACCTTTATAACATTTTCGTAACATGTCAGGCTTCATCAGACAGTCAGTCATAATGTCTTCATCAGCTATGAGAAAATTGGAATAATTTTACTTATTTCAGTAGGTCCTTGCTTTCCGAATGTACAGGGTTTTTTTTTAACAGCCGGTTTGACTGATTTTGTTGAACCTTCACCAAATGTTACCAAAAAGGGGGGGGGGGGATTTTGTGGTAACGTAAGAAGAGTATTATTTGTGAAGTACTTCATTAGTTATTGTTCTTGAAGAAGTATGCTTATTATCTGCTAATTTGCTTTCATATTTAAAAGATTGATTGTTTAATTTCGCTTTTTAATTTTAACTGAATTTCCTAAAAATCATCTTGGAGTTATTTTTCTTTTTTACTCCAATCTTTCTTAAATAACAGAATAAAATAAAATTGCAAGCATAAGCAGAATAATACAGGAAGCTTACAAAGTAACAACACTCAGTTTAAATTAGCATACAGCGATAAAGGGAGCGAGAATACCAAAACGTAGTCGCGAGCACGATCGGTACGCCATCAGAACTGCGTGCTGTTGGCCTTGATACGCTAACAAACTTCAAAAGCGCCCGCTTCGTGTTAACAGGCGCAGGTCACAGCTCGATTCAACCTTTGGCAGAATACGGATCGTGATTTTATTATTACTTTTTTTATCCTCTCCCACAATCTAGTTTTTGAAAATAGGAAGAAGGGGAAATTTGCATGTTCAGGTTATTATTGACTTTGGAAGAAAAATACATGAAACCATACATTGCATTAAATTGGAACAGATTCAGAAACATAAAAGTAGTAAAAGAGAGTTAAAGTTATTATTTTCAACGTGCTACTGCTAAGTTTAAATTTTAATATTTTAAATATTCTTGAAAGTGTTTAGTTAATTTTACAAGGTAGGATGAATTAAGTCCGTGTAGAATCTGTTCTGATTAATTTTTTTTTCAAGAATTTTCTCTTAAAAATTTTGGTTCTCCATAAATATCATCGAGAAAAATATTTATGTACTAAAAATTTCTTAATTTTTTACAAAATCTTTTGACTAATACTGGGGTCTTCTAACTTTTTAAAGTTTCTACCATATAAATGAAAGTGCAGCGATGGCCTGGTGGTAAGGTCTCGGCTTTGGAACCGGAGGATTGTAGGTTCGAGGTCTGATTCTACTGAGGAATCGCCGAATAAGTGGGTCTGGTGCACGTTAAATCAATCGGGGCCAAACGTCCCCCCGCTGGTGTGGTGTGGAAGTTTGGAGTGGGGGATGCCAGCTCATGTGTCATCCTCATCATCTGACCGCAGTTCAAATTACGAGATCCGTCCCAAATTAGCCCTAGTGTTGCGTAAAAACGGGGTTATATTACTAAAACCACATAAGTAAGAATCGAGAAATTATGTTCCATATGAAAATGTTTTCTGTTTAAAAACTCTATTCTGGTTTAAAATAATTTTGTTATATGTCCTAAATGGAGTGCTTATAAAGAAAGAATAAATCGTATTAACATTCATTTATATTCGTGAGTTTTTGCATTAAAATAATGTATAAAAATGCTGTATATTGTTACAAATAATGGACAGTAATACATAATAACAGAATTTTGATATATTTCGGAAGATAATTAATGAGGTGAATGAATCTTTTTCTTTGAAATCAAATTTGATAAATTGTACTGTTTTGGCTAATGCTTAATCAATTTGAAGCTTAAATCTGACTTAATTTGCAATGCGTTCTACATTTATGTTTAATTTAAAATATAGCGAAAAAAATTGTACAACTAAACATAATGCAATGTTACATTAATGAAACAAATACCAGCGGTTGCAAAACTCTGACCTAGTGCTATTTTGTAACTTGTATGAATCCTGATAAACTGAACTTATAAATCTGAATAGACAGGTCACTTCATAACCTGAGCTAAACTTACAACCATTCTCATTTTAAAGTTTGATTTCTTTCTAACTATAACTCTGCTTATGTTTTCCCCCACTTCTGTGTGTTCATTGTTGAAAATAGAAAGTGAAGAGCGGAACCATCTGCGCTTTTCTGGCCCTGAGCGTTGAGAAGCGTGTCCAATAGGTAGATGGAGGGCATAGCGAGGGGCGGTTCCGCTCCGATTGGATTTGTGTAAACAACTCTTTTCCTTCTCATGTCGACCGTCGCTTGACCTTCCGTGTACACGGATTCGATGAACCCGACTTCTGGTCATTTGAATGCAGACCAACTAGTAGCTTTCCCTTGCAGCTAACTAGGTCTCTTTCTTTTATTTAATATAAAATTAATTTTTTGTGTTGGCACCTGATGTAATGACAAAAATTACTGGAGGCAAGAATTATCTCTTCCATAACTTTTATGGGGCTTATTTTGCTCTTTTATGTAACGATTTTTCAGTAAATGCGGGTCGTTGATCTCATTAACAAGGTTTCACTTTCATAACCCAAATGCAGAATGTTCCAGAGCTATTTCTGTAAAAAATGTTTTATGAGAAGATCTTGAATTCAAAGCAGTTCTCAAAAGCTATTCAGCTAATCAGTGTTTGGTCTCAAGTAATTAAATGTTCTTGAACACGATTAAATGGTCTTTTTTATTTAACTTTGTAAAATATTGTTCGTGAATTGATTCTGTAAAAGGTTTTTAACTTAGTATTAAATCCATAAATGAAGAAGATGATAAAAGCATGTACTAAAACATCATTAAGGTGCATGGTCATGGTTGCATGTATAAAGGATTTCATTTTCGTGAATGCTTCGGGTTCCCCGATCCCTGTACTAATAAAACTAGTACACATGAAATTTCGATATGACTCAAACGATTTCACGTATTTCAGTAATTTTCAACTGTGCACTCAAGTTCAGGTGTCCTTTGATGCGCATTCAAAATATGAAATCTTTATCGACCCAAAAATCAAGTATCTGTAGTATGGAGTGAATAATAAAAATAAAAAGGAAGATAAAGAAATAACATGATGAAAAGGGGATCAGCAAATTCTTTCTTTTACCGAAATTATAACAATTTTCATTTAATTTAAAGATAAATTTTAATAATTAAAATAAAATCATCCAATTTTGTGTTTTTTTGTGTTTCATGTTGACTTCCAACATTCTTTCATTCCTTAAAAATGCCATGTTTGATATTTTATTATTAAATTAGAGTAGTAAAATTTAATTTTGAGCTAAATTTGATTGATTTGATTTGTTTTTAATATACTTCTGCAACAAAAGCCCAAATTTCGCTAAATCAAGACAAATCAGCTACTCAAAACTTTGGTTTTTAAAAAATTTCGTTTTAAATGCTAAAAAAAATTTTTTTTTTTTTTGAAAATACATATTAAGTTTGCTAAATTACTATAATATCTGTATAATTTATATAATAAACTCATCATTACTAATTTCTTTTTTTCAACATCCATCATTACATTATTACTACTCTCCCGATCTCGCATCCCGCCAATTTCCTTTTCATAAATCTCTGCATACAAATAATTCATTTCTATTCCACCTGTGATATCGTAAAGGAAGAATTATATATCTCTAGGTTAAATAAATATGGTTTGTACAATGGTGGAATCTGCTGCCGTGCACATTGGCCACACTGTCTGGAAGACGTTTCCTTTTTCTGTTGTTCCGGTGCAGCTGTGCCGCAGATGGTAACAGTGCCCCATCCCCCCTCTTTCTTTTCACTTCATCTCGTAATGAATATGAGTCTATAGGCAATTCATCCGCTCTGCTGATTCCGGAGCGTTATTAATTGGCCACCTTCCTTTATTGCGCTTCTAATAGTTCATTAAGGGGTTTACACTATTAATGAGCAATTCCGATGAAAAGATATTCATGAGAATCCATTATTCCAGAGGGGAGGTGTGTGTGTGTTTTTCCGCGCGGTCGGCCACCGCAAGTGTGTGGGGAAATTTTGCGTGATTGACTAGCTGCAGTGGATCACGCATTAAAAAAAACCGGCTGTCAATCTAATATCATTATCTATACTTATATGTCATTTCCTTGAACGGAAAGAATAAAGGAGAGATATACCGTTAAATATTCAATAGCTTGTGACGATAATTTAGCAGTAAATAATAATATAATTTGTTTTTTCCAAAAAAAAAAAAATATATTGACAAATTGTTAATTATCTAATTTCTCAAAAATGTATAAAATATGAAGGGGATTTATGAGAAATATTTGAAAATCTATGTTGTACAGGAATAAAGTTAATACAGTTGGAGAACACAAATAGTAAAGGTAAGTACTTCGACTAGAATGAAAATTTTTTACATCAAATATTCTTAAGTTGGAAAGTAAAAATAATTTTATAGACTTACCAGCTTGTATTTGGAAACTTATGAATCAGTTTTTCAACATGCCTTATTTTTGAGTAACTGTGTACTGCAAAATAATAATAATAATAAATAAGTAAATAAATAAAAATAATTATTATTTTTAAATAAAGGAAGAAAAATAATAATTAGGCAAAAAAACTTATTGGAATCAGGATTAAATAGTAATAGAGAGATATCATTTCGATTATATGTTTTTGTATCTCCCTTTATTATTTCTTTATATTTCGATTATCATCTGAAAAAAGTAGACAACATAATTTTTTTATTAAAAAAATTACCAAAAAGTTTCTTATTCGCGTTAATTTTTTAAAAATTATGTTAAAAGCATTTTAATTGCAATCATTGTTCAGATCTTTCCTCATTACTGTCTGCACTAGAAAAACGTAAGAGAATGGGAGACTTCCTGCAGTTAGTTCTTCCAATTGAGGCTTCGATGGAGCGGAACATGCACACACACTGTGTGCAAGGCTCTCGCTTCACCTAAATCCGTCGCTGTATTTTACAAAATCGAGACCGGGAGCCTTGACCGATCTTCTGTTTGGAGAGGAAAACGTCACTCAAATAGAAAGGATTCACGAATTGCAAAAGGAAATTTACGAGGAACAAAGATAATTTTCAACATAATTTTTCTCTATTGTTACATCAGCTTTATTTCATTTTATTTATAGCTTCATTTTTAGTTTCCATACTTGCTCGCAAATCTATAAGTATTTTATAAGAATACATATTGATTTCACATTTTTATTAATATTATATTACAATTAGACATAAGTTTTCATCACGGTGACAATTTTTAAGTTTGACAACGCATTCGAAACGAGATTTTTTCCAATATAAAAGGGAAACTACAGAGAATTGTCGACAATTCTGGGAGACTCATGATCCTGTTTTTTCAACCCGATCGGTGTCAGACAGCTGAAGTTACAGTAATTGGATTTTAAAAAGCGTGGGAAAAGTTGAAAGCCTACGCGACGCAGAAATTAATGCAATTTTTTTATATATAAAATTTCTTTGAATTATGGTGTAAGAGAAAGAATTAATCTTTAAAATCACGAAAATTTTGAAATTATTTCATGCTAGAAAATAAATTTTAAAACTTCGGAAGTTGCATATGAGCTGTAGGAAATAAATCACATAAATCAGTTATTTATTTTAAACGAATAAGTTGTTAAAATGAATAGATATTTTCTATATATTTATGGCTTATTAAATTTTTACTCTTTAAAAAAACAAAAATGCATAGGCTAATAAAAGATTGCTTACATAGGAATGTTTAAGGGATTCTATATATTTCTGACTTGAAGACTGAAAACAAAAATATAATTTAAAATAATTTCATACAAAATATGTATATGTCTTAATCTTTTTAACTTGTACATATGCGCTAAAGACTAAACGCACTTTCTTGCTCTCTATCTTGTATAAAAAAACAATCCTTATTCACACAATGCATCTTTTGATAAATTTTTGTTGATATATCTTTGTAATTCTTTTTTATTAGTTACAAAAGATAATTTTTTTAATCGAAACAAAAAAATAAACAACTGTAAGAAAACTATTCTAAATGAAGCAAGTTCTAGCAAAAGACCCCAAGACTTAATTTATGTCTGTTTTTGGAAGGAAAAAAAACATCGAATCTTAGCATTAAATTTTTTATAAGAATTGTTTTATTCATTCTAACATTTTGTGGTGTTGTGCATTTAGATTCTCAAGAATTTCTTAAGAAAATGCTTGCGTAACAGACTAACTTAAACTTACTAACAAAATTATGGGTTAAAAAAATTCTTGTGAGATTTCTGGAGAAAATAGAAATTACGTCGAAAGAATTTCTAATTTTAAAGAAGAAGAATAGACAATATCACTTTGGGTTTTAAACCAGAAAGGAAATTGTACCGTTGTCAACATGATTTGATTGTTAGTGATGTCAGTGACATCTTATTTCGGCAAAACTCCGTTTCAAATAGAGTTATCCACAACATAGCCGCAAAGGGATTTTTTCTTTCTTTGGGTGTTCTTTTTATTTTCTTTTTTTGCTACATACTTACTGAGAAAGATCGGTGTTGTGACTATAGTGTCAAAGTGGGCGGCACAATGGACTGGGTAATAAAGCCGGCCCTGCTCTCCCCTTGACCAATGTTTCCCTCTCACCTTATTTCACGGCCGTTGACGGAAGATCGGAGAAAAATGAGTTTTCTTTTAAATAGTTGACAGACGGATGGGTAATCGGTTCTCTCACAACCTCCCCTCTATTGGCGCTTTTTACCCGCAGGGTAAAGGGAGCAAATAGATAGTCTCGTTCGTCATCGGGTGCGTGTGTCTGTATCTGTGAGTACGGGTGGAATGTCGGCACATTCCTTCTCGTTCCGTAGGTGGCCCTCATTTCGTTATTTTTATTTGTGGCCTACCTGACCGAAAAGAATTTCGACTGGCTTGCCACAGCTGGCGACCTTCTCGCTCTCTTAGGAAAGTCCACTACTGCTGACAGTACTTTGTCTCACCGTCGGATGGACTTTTCACGCTTTCACTTACTGAAAAGAGTTTCACAATTGGCTATTCAATTTTTTTAAACAAAATATGTTTTTAAGTAAAAAATTTCGTTTTTGTTTTACTGTAATGTTGTTTTATCGATTTTTAAGTAATGATTTATTTGCTATGATGTTAATGAGCTTAAAAGCGATGGTAATTTTTGTGATAATTTTTCCCCCCTACATATGACCATCTTAAGTTAAGGAGAGGATTAGTCCTTTTTTTTCTTCTTTTTTTTTTTTGCTACTATTGATACTAAGGCCAATAATACAAAGAAAATATATTAATGTAAATTTTTTCCCTTTAAAAATAAAATTTAAAATATTTCTAGTTGTTTTAAAATTTTTATTTGCACTTTATTTTCATTCTTTGTTTAAGTGAGCTTAAAAAGTCAACTGAAGGGAAGAGCATATAGAGAATCATGTATTATAAAAATTTTAATTCCAAGATACTACAAGAATCTTATGACAGGTTGCAAAAATTAAACATCTTAGAAATTTAGCTTCGTGTTTACAAAACTGTAATGCAACAAAAATATGAAAAAATTGCAATTAAAGTATAGTTTCACTTACGTAGCATTAAAAGTGTTAAGAGAAATGTAAAATGTACGAACATTTAACTAAAAATTTCAAAAATAAAAATGTATCATCACATTTTTTTTATTTATTTGTAATAGTTAAAAAACATTAATCAAATTTTTAATTTCACATTTTAAATCAATCTTTTTTCTAATAAAAAAGAAATATTTTACCTAAAGGCACTTTTAGAAATCCATGAAAATATTATTTTGAACAATTTTATATAAGGCACGTATGAATGAATATGAAATGAATACGTATATCATAAAACTTAAGAATGAATCTCGATGCCTTTCTGTTTTTTTCTTCATTCAAAATTTTCCCTTTCTTTGCAGAAGAGAAAGATTTTTATTTTTATATTAAAAGTGCAAATTTTATGTTAACATTTTGATGCTCATGTTATCGCTTGTTAACCTGAGCATCAAAATTTTTGTTAAAAAAAAAGGCTCACTCGAGAGAGAGAGTAGATTTTAACTTTTTGTTTATATCAGTACTCTAAATCTGTTAAATGAATGCTCTAGTATAATCTTTTTTAAGTCATTCATTTAACAAACTGAGGATAAAAAAATCTTAAAAAAATTCTTTGTAAAGTTTGCTTTAGTTTGCAAAACGATTGAATTCGGGGCATTTAATTTCATTAGATGATAAAAAATTTAAGATTTCTTCCGAAAGGTTTTAAGTCGTAAGTTTTTATGTCTTTTAAACAAGCTGTGTTGATATCCACGCATTTGAAAAATCTTTATCCTTAAACAATTTTATATGCAATAATATTGTCTAAATTATGTTTAAATCTATAACTTATGCAGCCGCCATAAAAATATACAATTAGAAATGTGTTCCTCCATTTTAGATCTCAGACTACATGGCTTTCAACGTTTTATATTCATACCATTCTTCAAACTTTATCAAAACTTCCGAAAAGGGATAAAAGAATCTATGGATCTTTTCATTTCGGAAGCCTTCCGAAAAGCGATCATCCTTTAAAAGAAACAGCACAAATAGCTCAGGAGTACAATAGTCGTCGAAGAAAGAGTGGCTACATGGTGGCCTGGTAAGAAAATCGACAGGCGGTAGGAATCTGACATCTTCGCAAACACAGTTCCATCTGTCATACTCCCTGCAGTTGCCTCCATTAAGGACCTTATGATGAGCCGCCGGCTTACCCTAGGGGTCCATCTGACGTCTCTATTGGAGAGGCGGTCACCTCAATACCTCATGTCCCTTTTTTAACCCCTGAGGACACCAAGAATTGACCCCTGGACCAACAAATGCGCAATAAAGACGCCGCCCCCAATAGCACGGTGATTGTTGAAAAGATATGTTTTGAAGTACGAAGAAAATTTACGACCTTAAATAAACTCGATAGAGGACACACGGTAATAATGGTTGAATACCGCACCATTTGAATGGCTGTTGGAATTTGTGAAAGTTAACGGTTAGGTGAGAAACGAATGTGCGAGATAACATCTTCTCTTTTTTTTCGCTTTTGGCTGTCGTCTGAAAGGAATATACCAGTCCTGACCGACGAATTGTTTAGAAAAAGTTTGTTCTTAGCTTCCAGAAAGAAAATTATCTATCACTGTTTATAACCTCATACGAAATATCATCAAATCCGTCTGTCTTATTATGAACAATTTTGAAAAGAGTTGGCATACGATGTATCATCTTAAATAATCACTCCACTATTATTTAAATATTTTGCCTTTCCTCATAAAATATTTAAATAAAGTTACAGTTTTAATAAATTATATTTTAGAATGCAATAAAACCGGCAAAAGGAAAGTACTAAAATACTTATTCCATGTTCAAAACTTTTATGAAAATAAAATAAAATTGAGTGATCCCGAAGACATATCTTGTATTGAAATTCTGAAAATATTCTAAGATGCTTTTGCGTTTGTATCAAGAACATTCTTCAGAAATTAATGAGAGAAACTTAATCAAATAGAAGGCTCAAATCTTGCTTTTGGATAAAAGAAGGACAATAAAAAAAAATTATATGATCATGTGCTCGAAATTTACAATACTAAAGAAAAGAAACATTTATATGAAACAAATGTTCTCGATTTACTGACTTTGGTGTATTTTATTCTTGCTATATTAACAGATTTCCGGATTTTTTTTATTTTAATTACTTATTAACTGAATTTTTAAATTTAATTAATTAATTTTTATGTGATTCGTAATATTTATTGTATATATTTTTATATTATAAATGTTATATAGATTCCTCTTTTAGCATTTAATATCTTCATATCATTTTGCTCAAAGGCTTTCAAAAAATCGCTAAAATTTGTGAATCATAAATTGCAGCATTCGATTTTAACATATCATTTCACGAAATTTTTTTTTTAAATTCCTTTTCATATACGTTATTGTTTTTAATTATTGAATTCCCCCCCCTCGCCTACCCAAAATTCTTAGCATCAGTTACTTCTATGCACATTGTGCTATTTATTCTTTTTTATTGCTTTCAAGGAATCCGGTCTCGATGCAGGTACTGCTTTTCTTCGGGGGTGGGCTGACGGGGCTAGGTGGTCCAGTTCTTTTTTCTTTCTCTTTTTTTTTCCACGTAGAACAGTAAAAATAAAGAAAAAAGAACCGAAGTGAGAGGCATCGCGTCTCGTTTGCGAGTTGCAAAGAAGAGAGCGGGCGCAAAAAGGCGTCGCCCTTCGGTTGTTGTCAGCTACCACGCCCCCCAAGGCCCCAGCCACGTCGGGGCTCTTTTTCTCCAAAGAGATCGTGCGCCCTGTAATTGTCGGACTGTGATCGCTTCATTTGGAAATCGCTGGTGGATGACCGTTTTCTTTCTTTCTTTTCCCCCCTTTTTCTTTTCTTCTTCATCCTGAATTGCACTTTTTTTTGGTGTGTGTGTGTTCATTATTATTTATGATTCTGGGTGGAGAAAAAAGGGGGACGACATTCGTGTGTGGGCTGCGCGGTAGTATCTGTCGATCGCTTATGTTTCTTGTTTACTTCTTTGGTTCTGGTGCGTTTGTGATAGATTTGTTCTGGTGCCGCTATATAAATACAGCCAGTGAGATATTGCCATTAGAGGGAGGGGCGCGAACTCAGTGCCGGTGTTCTATCAAAAAGGGATGCCAATGAATGCCTCAATTATTCAGCAATTTTCCCATGAAACATTCGAATTCTTTTACCTTCTTTTTTTTCTTTTTTTTTAATTTTTATCCTCTGATTTAAATTTACTATAGCAGACTTTAAAGCTTTATTCGTTGATCATGATATGGATATTGAGATTCATCAGTTTCGACGATTTTTTTCTTTTGTTTGTGCTGTTATATGATATATTAATAATTTCATGTTTAATATGGTTTTTAAGCAAATCATTTAGCTATATTCTTAAACATTTATTTTGAATTTTTTTTAAAAAGCAACTTTAGACGCTTGGATTTAAGAATTATTTTAAACTAGACGCCTTTGGCCATCAGCTGGTTCACCATGAGTAATGTGTCCTAAAAATTTTTTTCGGTGATGTTGCCAAAATATTAAATATTTTTTTAAAGAAAGCAAAAAAGGGAAAAAAATATTCAATAAATGATTTAAATGTTGCAAACGATTATAGAAACCTTGGCTTTGCATTTATATTTTTAGAAACTATCACATTTTATAATGGAAAAAAGTTATAGAATTAATGATACAGATATTGCAAACGATTATAGAAATATGCCATTAAGTCTGGATTTAAATGCATATACTGTCTAAATTCAATCAGGTTTACCGTAAATAAAGAAGATTTATTGAATTAATGATTTAGATATTGCAAGCGATTATAGAAACCTTTGCTTTGCATTTATTTTTTTAGAAAGTATCACATTTTATATTTATTTTATTTTATCCAGTCACATGCTAAAAGTTGAATTTTTATAGATTTATTTGCGATGATTGTTTTTTTTTTTAATTTGAACTTCCGGCATTGTTTTTTTATTTTATTTTATCCAGTCACGTGATAAAAAGCATGGTTAAAATATTTCTTTAAAAATTCGTTAAAAATAGTAGCCTAAGTTATACATTAAAACACTGATACCCTTAGAAAGCTAATGTTTTAATCTTTAACTTGATGTAAATATCATGTTTGTGCGATAATATTTTCGGAAGTTACAGCGGAAAAAAGTCAAAATTTCGCTTAAATTTTAATTAATTCAAATTCGAATTAAAAATTCGAAAAAAGGGCTCCGAGGTGCACATTCCCGACCTCCAAGGTATACATGCACCAAATTTGGTAGCTGTAGGTCCACCGTTCTGGCCTGTAGAGCGCCAACACACACACACATTGAGCTTTAATTTAAGTATAGATTTATGTTTTAATCAAATGAAAAATGTATGTTGTTTTATTCTTGAAAATGGGCATTGTTTGGTCTAATTGTTAATAAAACTTAATTTTTCAGCGTGCTGTTCTTCAAGGTCAACACCTAAACCTCGACCAACCATTGCGACAGCGCGTCCCAACGTTACCTTCGAGACATACGCTTGCCCCGAAGCCTATGCCAAGTGGTATTGCCTCAATGGAGCTACCTGCTTCGCAATCAAGATAAGAGATTCCATCCTATATAATTGCGAGTAAGTTTTAATATTAATATCTTTCTTTTATATTTATCACTAAACCTTGAGTAAAATACTGACATAAACTAAATTTTTAATAGTTTAGCTTGACCAGTTAATTGTGGATTTTATTTTTTTAAATATTTCAAGTCAACTATTATAAAGTCAAACGATGGTGCATATATATATGTCGAAGAAGTGCAAATGGATTGCATTCTAAATTTTGCAAAATGATAATAATAATAATAAAGGGAATAAGATTATGATTTTATTAGATAAAAATTTGCACGATAAACTTGCTAAAACGGTTTGTATTGACGTGTATACACGTCGAATGCAATTAACTGGTTAATATTGTTCTTCATTTAGAACTGAAAATTATTATTCAATTCTGAAAATTATTATTCATGCATACCAAACTTTGCAATTTCTTTAGTATTTAATTATTGAATTTGTTTTTTTTTCCATCAAATATAAATTTTTAAGAGAGCGATTATTTTCTTTGCCAATTTTATTATTATATAAAGTACAGTTTTATTTTATACATTTTTAAAAAATTTATTTGATTTTTTTATTCACAAATTAGATTCATTTGAAAGGTTATCATATCTTAAATAAACTATTATTTATATGCACTTTTTCTATTTAATTTCCCTATATTAAATTATTAGTGTTTCAATTTTGATTTTCCTTCCTTTCAGATGCGCGGATGGTTATATGGGGCAGCGTTGTGAGTTCAAAGATTTGGACGGTTCCTATCTCCGTAAGTACGCACCATTTGATGTTCTCTCAAGTGGTTGGTTGGTAAAAAAGTATCTGGTTACGTTATTTATCTCTCTTGCACTCTCAATGTTATAATAATTATCAACAATGCTGTAAATGAAATGTATCAATTGACTTTTTATTTTAAAAGAAAATACTGTAGTCGAAAAAAATTATACTTGAAATGAATTTCTTTTTCAATAATGCTGACATTGAAGTTTAAAAAATAAAACTAATTTCGTCAAGAACAAGGTATACAAAAAATATAAGCAAGCAGAAAGGGGATTTCTTTTAATTTCATAATATTTATTACAAGAAGGAGGAAATTGACGTTTCCATGTGTGTGTCACTAATTTAAATTAAAAAACAATCCAAGACAAAGAACTGAAATCATTTTTTGCGGTTCCTAATTTCTAAGCCATTGCATCTATCTCATTCGGTTCAAAAGTTGTTCATTGACAAGATGGCTAATTTGAATCTTTTATCATAATCAATGATAAAGCAAACATGAAGAAATACTTCCTACCCCGAAAACATATACTATTTCCAACTCCTTTCAGTTCAAATAATTATTTTATTCGCAAGGTAAAATTATAAGCAAAGCCATGATTGCTACAGACGTGAAGAAATTTTTGCTAAGAAATATTGAATATTTATTTCATTAGGTATAAACATTGCCTTTATAAATATCATATTAAAACTAAATAACTGTTTTTATTTTTCCAAAGAGTCTTTATCCAATATGGATTAATTTTATTTAAATTTATTTAATTGCTGTCATTTCATGAGTGAACGAGCTTATTACTGAGAGAAACAGTATCATTCTTTGCTCGATTTTTTATTATTATTGTTATTTTATGATTCTCTGTCTCTTTTAACATTAAAAGTCTTTTTATGCCTTCCATTTCTAAACCTGTTTTTACAAAATAAAATGAAATGTTTCTTCTATTTTTTCTTCTTACGTTTTTTTGCAAAGTATAAAAATAAATAAAAAAAAACTTAAATGAAAAAAAAGGAATAGCAAAGAAATTATGTTGAAAGAAATAAGCGATAACATAATTTAAATTTGATGCAAATTTCTTGATTTTTTTTTTCCAATCTAAAAGTCAGTACATTTTGCTTCTTACTTTTTCAGTGGAAAAATAAAGTATAAATCTGTTTTATTTAATATTTATTTTTTACCTACTATGGTTATTTTTATTCGCTTATTAATTGTATTGAAGGCATTGGCAAGCCTTTTTGTCTCTTTGTCCTTGATTATTATTATTGCATCATTTTACAAACTGATGGTCAAATGGTTATAATTTCTCGAAAGCTAAAGAATTTTTTCCTGTTTAAAATTATTTAACATTTTAGCTATGATAAAAAAATAGAGAAATAAGTTGTTGAAATCAATTTAATATTTGAAGCGGTTTTGAGAGTTACTGAATATTTGCTAAATTAGTAATTTCTGTTTTAATACCAACGTCCGACTAACAACAACAACAATAAAAAATTAGATTGAAACGTACGGCAATTATATCGTCTGAGTAAATACAACTAAAAGTAGCCAATTAAAAAGAAAGAATTAATGTCTTCAAGTTGTTATAAAATAAAATAGAAGAAAAATTTGCACAAATCGATCTATGTGCCGCATACATTGTTACAGATGATATATTGATAAACGTGTTCTTCTGATTTAGTTACTTTTATAGCGAGCCAGTTCAAATTATTTTCGAGATAATTGAGTTGGCCATTTCTGACCATTGGTATTAAAAGTTATTCCAAAGATATCTGTAACTTATATTTTGTCCTTCCTCTCCACAGCCAGCAGAGAGAGAGAGATTCAAAGAGCGGGAATAGCTGGTGGATTGCTAATAGTAATCTTAATCATAGCTTTATTCTATCTCATCTACTATCTAACGACGTAAGTACCTTTTCTCATCTCCATCTCATAAATTCTTACGAGGAAAATTTAAACTGTAAGCTATTATTAATAAAGTTATCTATCGGCAGTATTAATTTCTATGAACCGTTTTCCTTCGTACAATTCTTATCAACTATTAAAGAAACTTCTAAGGTATTATTTAGTATTTTTAAACGCTTCCGAATTTTTTTGTCTATTTTTTGATCGAGACATTATTTACCTTTTCATAAATGCAATTGAAAATTGTTCAATAATATTATCTATTGTGAAACCCTTTTTATTTGAAAATGAATTTATTACTTATGCCTTTTTTTCATACAATAAAACATCATTTTTATTAGAAGTAGTGCATTATGAAACTAAATCAGATATTCTAAAACTTTCTTTATTTACAGCTCTATTGTAGCTGAAAAATAATAAATAAATGAATTACACGACTCCTTTGTAGCTTTTTTTTACTGGTATATCTATGTTTTATAAAAAAAAGTTAATGAAATACGAATACAAGTTATTTATTAAATTAGCTACAACTAGTTAATAGATGAAGTTTCGTTAAATAGTTGAAATTAATGGGCTTGCGCTTTTGCCAGACCAAAAGTATTTGTTGCGAAGGTTTCACAACCTTAAAATTTATCTATATTGACCCTATTGAAATTATTAACCAAAAATTAAAAACATTGCGTTAGAAAATGCGAGATAAAGTATTGAATTTTAGTTATATTTTTAATAATAAGGAAAACTTTTTGAGTTTAAAAATTAGTGGGTTTTTAGCAGTTACTAGAAATAAATATTTGGCGATGAACTTTAGTTCTAGATTTATAAATTATTAGGCTCACACTTTCTAGAACTAACTAGAAAATTGCATCTACTTTTTTTAATAATTAAATCACAGGTATATGATCAGCATTAAATAAATATTAGTATTGTGTTGATAGATAACTAAGAATTTGTTTAATAATGCTCTTAATGTTTCAGGCGGTTGCGGAGGAGGTACGTCGCTTATTATCCGGATCCGGAATTGGGGAGGATCCAGCAACAACTAGTACAACCACATCCCCACCTCATGGTAAAATACTTATTAAACAACTCGATTTAAACCTCCTCCCGCTATGGTTGCTTTTAAAAAAAATCGAAATTAGGAATGACATTGGAAATATTTCTTGAATAAATATTTATTATTTGTATATGAATCGACACTTTTTTGTTTTATTTTAATAATTAGATTTTTCATTTATAATTTATACATTTTTTGAGTAATCAAAAAGAAAAAAAAAATGGTTTAAAAAAAAATCAGATCAGAATTTTCTAGAGATTTTTTTTTTTAAATGATATGAAAATTAGGAATACCTTGAAATCACTGGGAAAGCTACAGATAACCGCTAATTCACTCAAATTTCTTTTTGTATTATTAATAATCGCTATAATGTTGTTTAAACGAAGTATTCCAAAAATCCATTTACAATTTTAAGATTAGATCAAAAATATAAAATCAAGTAAGTTTTTAAATAGAACATGGGTTTACAAGCTTAAAATATTCAATAATTATTAAACTATTACATCAAAGTAAAGTTTAAATAAAGTGCGCTATGCGGGTGTATGTTTGATAACTGGGAAGCAACTCTGTTGCTCAAATAACAGTATGAGAAACAAGTCTTTTGAATACTTGGTATATCCTTATTCTTACTTACTAATTCATTGACAAAAAGTAGCTTTTTTTTTTTTTTTGCTTTTTGTGACCTTCTATAATGATTATGACAAATAACTTTTCCTTCCTTTTAAACTTGTAAATAATTTTTTGGGATATTATATATATATATTATCCATGCAGCAATTTATTATTGGAAACAACGTTTCACAAAGTTTTAAATTCAGATTTCTAAATGATACTTAACAGTTACAAAAATCCTTTTTGATTCAGATCATTCTATCTATAATCATTTATCTTTTCATAAATAAGTATTTTAACCTTTCTTCCTGAGTGTAATTGGAGTCGCAGAAATTTAATCTGATGGAAAAAGATTGTGTGAAATACAGAGAACAAGAATGCTTCACTTTTAGAAAATAGGATTTTCTTAATTTAAAATAATTTAAAGAAAACTCAGATCTCTTGTTCATAGCTATTGGTGACTAAGTTTCCGATTTGATTCATATGTCTTTAATTTATTTTTAAGATGTCTTCTTAATTACAAAACAGAGGTAGCGAATGCATTTAATATCGCTTCAGTACTTGAGCATTATAATTTCAGTAATTGATACAGTGAAAAGTATTGTTAAATAAATGTAAATAAATTTTTACATCTTTTTAATTATAAAAAAAACAATATAAAAAATTGAAATTAAGTAAAGCTATTTTTACTAACAATTTTTTTAAAGTAATGCAAAAATTGGTTTTATGCGGTAATATGATCCGAAATTACTAAAGAAAAGCGTTATCTTTCAAAGAAATTTTTAATTAAAAATCTATTTTAAATTCTGAAAATCTTTCTTTAAAAAAACAACAACTATTAAACATTATTTCTTGGCAAATGTTCCTATTTTAAAATTAACGGAATGTCTTGATGAAAGTCTTCAACGATTTTTGCAACAACATAATTTACGCATATTATTCAGACTATAAACAAAGTGCTAAAAAAATCAATGTTAATCGATACCCTTAAATTTTTTACAAACTGAAAGAATTTATAAAAATGTCTACAATAAATTAGAATCGGATGTTTGTCCCGGTAAAACGTCATTTCTGAAAAACATTTAGCATATAATATGCTTTCTAGAACACTGAAAAGATGCAATTACAGTCCCTTTATGCACATTTTTATGATTACTTGGGTAACTACAAATCTAACTAAACATCAACTATTTTATGTTGTTAAAATAAATATGAATTCTTAAGTCAAATTACTATTGCAATCATTTTCATTTTTGTGTATTATTGATAAAAATGTTATTTTAAGAACAAATTTAACAACTGCTTTTTTTATTATTTTTTTGCAGACGCCTGAAGCGGAGATAAAAAGCAAGACTTATTCCAACGACTGGTTAAACTCCGTTTTCCGGTGGCGACAGTTCTTTGGCAAGGAGGTCCAGAGCCTGACGTCGCCGCAAAAGTGTCAAGTCGCCATCGTCAGTCAGTCACCTTACCTCGAACATTGTAACTCACAAGAGCATTACTGTCCACAAAGACAGGGACATTGTGTTTGCCCACATCAACAAGAGCTCCGTCATCCTCACAGGCGGGAACATTCCTACTCACACAGGCTAGAACAGTCTCACAGACATTGATGCAAACCTTTCTTCCTTTCAATTCTTGGACAGCACTCTTGCCAAAAGCAACAAGTTGTCTGAAATTTCCGGGCTCGTGCTTCACTGTTTTAAAGAAGACAGGGTTTTAAAAGAAAATAACCAAGTTTTATGTGTATTTCAGAACTGATATTTTAAACGCAAAAGCTAATCCTCTAAAACATCTCATTTTTAATGAGATCACATTTTAAAAAAATGCATTGACTTTTTTAATATCAATGTATTTTGAATTACTTTAATCTGTTTAATTTTGTAAGAAAAAACAACCGAATGTTTTTGGATATTTTGAATAACTAGTCAGTTTTCATAACAAAGTTTTCATTGTTTCTATCAGCATCAAATTATTATTGCAATTGTAAATAAATCAACAATATAATAAGTATTTTGCGCAATTAGTTTTTTTTTAATATTTAAATATGTATTTCAAATTAAATGCATAAAAATTCCGATTTAAATGAAAAACGACTGCTTTCGAAGTTTTTTTGTACACTCAACTACTATTTCAGACAACTGCTTCTTTTGGAAAGCTGTGAAAGAAACCGAGATTGTGATCAGCGTCTAAGTCAAATATTAATAAGGGAAAACTAATAAAAAAATGTGTGTTTAGAGGCGAAAAAAAAAATAATAATTTAAAAAATGAGTTCTGGTGGCTAGTCCTCGCTGCGGGCAGCACGTCCCTCCGACCAATTGTTGTTCCTTCTTCTAAGACGCAATTTCTTCCTACTGACTATTTTTTCCAATGTCTCCTCCTCGTGCGTCAACATGAACTAACTTCCGTCCAAAAGAAATGAACTCATGAACTGTCACGTACGGTTGCTATCGTACTGTGCTTTGGGAGTAAAGAAGAGTCATCATCTTTAGTGCATCACCATCCGACTTATAATGATGGGAGATGAAGTTTGTGGCGCCATCTATGAGAAGGAGTAAATGTGACAGGGTATAGCCAAAGTTCTACACTGCATCTGGACAGTGAATTTATATTTGTTGAACTGTGTATATTTTGTCATTGCTTTTTTTTTTCCACATCGGATGTGTGAATGACTAACGCTAGTAAATGTGAACGCGCGCGTGTGCATGTTATGTGTGAATGTGTGTCATTTTTTTACGCCGCTGACAACGCCTTTGGAGTGACTTAAGGAAAGAAATCTTGCTTCTGTATACATTCCAATTTCTGTGTATGATAGTTTGAAGATTTTAATATAATTTATCCGTTACTTCGTAAATAATTTCCATACTTTCTGTAATGGATTATATTAAAGCACTTGCTTCTTAATATCTGTTATGTTTCTTTATTGCTTTGTTGTTCTTTCAAAGCAAATAACATAATTTTTCTTATACACACACA
>JAPMOQ010015217.1:2011795-2022575 GCA_026543055.1 Argiope trifasciata | reverse complement strand
TTATACACACACACACACATATATATATTTATACACACACACACACATATATATATTTATACACACACACACACACATATATATATATATATATACTGATTTCCATGATAAACTTTTAAATCTATATAAGTAATAAGGATTTCTGGAATTGAGATAAATTTTTTCACATTCATCTTAATTTTTCTCCTGAATACAACTTATTGTTCACAATGAGATATTATACTTCTGGCACAAAACTCGAATACAATCATATCGCCTTATTAAATACTAAAAAAAACAAAAAACATTCTATTTCATTACTATTGTGTGAAGTTCTAGAAATTACAATTTATAATTTGTATAGCCAAATTGCAGAAGTAATACAAATGTCAGAATTTAAAAAAAAGACACATTTTATATTAAAGTAAACAATATGCTATAGTTAGAAATTTTTTTATTGTAAAATAAGAGAAAGCATTATTCATAATAATACTCAAAAATCAACATCAAAATTTTTAATTTGAAATTAAATTTCTTAAGTTCAAATTCTTCTCATTTCGAAAAAAAAAGACACAAGCGGTCGATTTTAGTTATAATTTATTTTTTAATCTGTATAATTTTTAACCACTGTAAATGCCCTATCCAATCAATTGACAAATTAATCTCGATTTATTCTTATATTGAAAGCTCCCTTTAAGCGAACTTTAATAGACTGTTCACATATGTATTATATTTGAAGTAGAAGTTTCAATATAATAAAAAACAAAGAGAAATAAAATATTATCACAAAACATTGTAAATATCAAACGAATAAGGAAATAGCCAAAATGCAATATTGATGTATGTTATTTCAAAAACTGATTATAATTTTAAAACGCGACAAATTTCTAACATATAGAAATGATTGTTATGAAAGAACCAATGAATAAAATACTATGGATTTTCATAGGTACTAAAGCTTTTTATTTTTATTTTAAAATATAATAATATTTCGTGTTTTTATTTATACACTTAGATCATTTATTTCGTTACAACAACAACAACATAAAAGCAAATTATTACTTGATTTGTGGCAACAATCTAATGATAGCTGATACAAAATAATGTTTTCTTAAAAAATGCGTTTCTTTGATATAGTTATTAATGTTATATACAATCTATTTCTAGCAACGTAAAAATCATAGAATTTCTGAAGAACTAACAGCTATATTGTTTGATGGTTCAGTTGGAGTCGATATCACAAATAATGATTAACCATGTAAATCAGTTGCCATTATGATATTTATAATACCTATTATATACACAGTGTTCATTCCAATCGTAATGTTATAACTGATTGCTAAATAGCTATACGCAAATATTTCCAGCTGAAAGAACTCTCTCACATATGATAATATCATATGTCATAATATCTCAAAATATCATAAATAATTATATTTTTTGTTGAGTCTGTTAAAAATATACTAAAAGAATTACAAATTCTTCATTTTTATATAGTTTCCTGAGCAATCATACTTCATGAAATGTACATTAAAATTTTAATGACGGAAAATAACTTTTTCTAAGTACAAAGACTAGATAAGTAGACTATAAGTACTATAAAAAAGCAGAATTTTTTTCCATTACAAATTGACAAATGGTTGCCTTGGGGAATCACAATTAAGTTTATCGAAAAACCTCTCCTCTTTCTTTACAATAATGATAACGAAAACTTCATAACAAGGGCAGTTTTAGTGGCAGCCTTAGAATGTCTTAAGCATTCTATTAAATATATAGCAAATATGGGAAAGAAAATTATTTGAGATATTTTTATGAAAAGTAATATACGATTCTTTAAATAATTAAAGTAGATATGCAGAAATATAACTTTTTATAAAACGTTCTGGCCAATCCAGATTAATAAAATATCAGAGATAATTATGCAAAGGATATTGGCAATGAAAATTTTATTTCTATTTTAGTTACTTCTTTAAAAGGACTTTTTAAAAATTAGAAATCTTTTTATTAAAAATTGCTCACATTGTTTTTCTTTCAGTGTAATAATACTTCAACTTAATTCATGTGCTCGATGCTGCCATAATGGAGAATAATTTTGTAATTACTGTCCATACGTGTTTTCAGATTCCATTTTTAAAATAAAAAGAAAATTCTCATGAGTGATTGAGAAATTCCTTGCATAAAGATTCAGAATTACTCGTTATATCTTGTTCTATAAATTTTGGTCCATTTTTCTGAAATGTGTTCCCTACTGAAAGGTATGCTCATTAATTCCAGCAGCATTTGAGCATTTTTCTATTTTGATTTGCTTTATTCTAATGCGGAACCTGTATTTGCTGTTTAAAATCACTATATACAATACTACGTCTATGAGATCTTATCGTTTTTCACTTTCCCTCTAGTGATGAAGACAAAGAGAAAGTGTTAAAATCGCTTAAAAAATAATCTTCTTATAAGTTTGCTGGTTTTAGATTTCACCAAGCTAAAAAATATCATTTTTGTAATTACATTTACCTGTGCAAAAAATATGTGTTAGTTTGATGTAATTGAACTTGTCGAATTTGTATTACATTTTTAGTAATCGTAATTGCAAATCTGTATTAAATTTTGGAACAATATGCAGATTGTTTGTTTACTGATTAATTTATGAATGGAATAACTTAAATTTGCAATTTCTAGATAAATTACAATCAGTTAGCGATATTGAGACTAAAATTATATAAATATATTAAACGGGCATCGGAAATTTTAAAAATGTATAATAAATATGATGAAACTCAGCTTGAACAGTCTCATAATATGACATCGTATGAAAGAAAGCTATAAGTTCCATCTCACTATTTTAATATTGCTCAAGGTAAAGTGGCAACGAATCAAATACTATAACATGTCAAAAATTTTAATTGCGTTTTCTAAACCTGATTTGAAAAAAGACAATTTTGTCAATGAATAATATAAATGAATCAGTTGAAATTTTAGTATAAGAAACACAATTTATTGTGCACCATGCTAAGCTTCTCAGTAAGCACTTGAACCATTGAATCAAAATGCAATATTAATTATCATAGTACAGCATTACATAGCATACAAAAATTTGAGATTAATATCAGACAAAAATTTTATTTAAATTGCTTAAATATTATGAAGTATTCTCTAACGAATGTGGTATATGGTAATAGATGTCGAGATTCAAATTAAATTTCCCTACAATATACAATAAAAGCATTTTTTTTCCAATACCATATAATATTTGGATATAAAACCAAATAATGGAAATAATCATCATTAGGAAAGAACACTGTGGACAGGTAGTTTTTCATTGAAACTACACATGAAAATAATATCTTCTTGAAAGTGCTCTTACTGAAGTGCTCTTGTCCACATTTGGGTTACAAATTAAGCAAAATAACTGGTGTGCACTCAGAACGGTTTCAGACATGTTTGTGATATTTCAGTTCTTTAAGAGGTATATTTTAATCATCGAGATATACTAGTTAAAATATGAATCCAATATAGTTTATATACCAATATAAACAAACAGTTTTTCTTAATTTCAGCTCATTTTGTCATGCCATTGTATTGTAAAGCATTGATTTCTGCAAAAATAATTGTTAATTTTTCTCTTAATAGATTATTTCAAGGAATTAATACCTTAGGTTAATATGCTTTGAGAAATTCATATATTACAAACTATAACACTACAATATCGCATGATTTCACTTTTGTTCTTAATACGTGATGCTAAAATTTTCAAATGTTTTTTTCACTTAAGTTAAGCACTCTTAAGAAAAAGGTCTCTTAATTAAATTTAAAGGTCTCTTAATTTAAATTAAGCTTTTTCAATTAAATTTATTTTGAAATTTGAATATTTAAACGGCTAATTACAGAAAAAACTAATAGATGTAGCGTTATATATTCTGCTGTGAAAAACCAGGACAAAATAAACTACTCAATATTCTTATTGAAACCATTTGTATTTTCAGCTGAATAAATGTTAATGAGGTAATTTAAACATGAACATTAATTCTTAAACATGAATGAATTTCATTTGCATTTTTAATTTAATTCAATAGCATTAGTATCTAAATATTTGTATAAAAGGGAAATATTAATCAGCTGCTTATTTTCAATAGTCAGTGTTTGTTGAATCGCAGCTGGGAATTTATCCGGCAAAAACTTATGTTTGATTCACTAAGAAGAACAGTTTTGAAAAGCAAACTTCACGGTGTGAGCAAACGATTGTCAAATTTATTTTCAAAAATTCCACTCATCATACAGTAGTGATCACTAAAAATTCGTCAAGTAATTTTAAAAAAGATTCTTTTAAAGATAAATATAATCTTTAAATAATCTAGTATTAACGATTAAGCTGTAAAAAAATTAAAAATTTCTGCAATTTAATTTTTATTGCTTTTCTGTACTTAATTTTATTGCATTGTGTATTTAGTTTGCAATATTTTTTATAAAATATCTTAGTCTATCTTAATTTTAATAATAATAACTAATTTAAGAAAGATTCGTCCTATTATTATGATGCATCAATGTAGTGTGGAAATTCTCGGAATGCTGTTATTTTACTGATGAGCTCGTCACTTGAAATAGTTAAATTGAAATAAGAGATATACCATACAGCTCGCCGCTTGAAATTAAGAGATATACCATCTAATCATAATGTGGTATATATATTATGTAACGATTTAAACTAAATTACTCTCCATTATAAATAAAGTAAAGATAAATGGATTGATATCAGAATATTTTTTAACAGTGTGGATGAAATTTTTTATCATAAAGTGAAAAAAAATACTTCTTAAACTTTCTCATTTTCCTGAAATCAACAATTTAAGGTCCAAGTGGAATTTAATTCAATAAACAAGTTTTTTATTTAATCATTTATTTATTTAAAATGTTAACCCAAATTTTAAATTTGCTTCATGTTTAGCTTAAGAAAGACAGACATATTAATACGCTGAAGTGTTAGCAAAACAATCTGACATTCAGATTTATAACACTGAATATGTATAAGTTCATTTTCGTTTTTACTGAATACATATCCAATTTTTTTCCCCTTAACATTGTTGCACTTCTTTTCAGTTCTTTTTAAATTTATCGTTGAATGAAGAATCCGGAAACGATAAATAGATTTAACTGAAGTGAGGGAAAAGGAATAGAGAAACCAGGAACAAGCTTTTTCGGAGGCTTCATGGAGATAAAACGTTAAAGTATTTGCGTCTTTTTGAAAACTATTGAGTTCAAAAATAGTGTTGCAGCTTTAGTCTTATTAACCCTTTCACGGTAATAAATAACGAATATTGGTGGAAAAATTGTGTCTTACTCTATTCGTCGTTTATCCTACTTAAGCTATTATTTACCTTTTTTCTTTGATTATAACCGAATATTTGTTTAATAGCCGATTATTTGATGTTATAGCCATTTCATTTGTTAATGCCAAAAGTGTGCCTTTAGAAAGTTTTTTCTTTTGTGTGTGCGCGTGAGAAAGGCAGACAGAGAGAGAGAGCTATCGTAACAACGTTAAGAAGTTATTTAAAAAACTTTTATTTTGCAAATACTTTAGTTTTTGATTCTTTTTATTCGTAATGTTTCGTTCAGGGGGACTTTCCCTCTCTCCCCCTTTAGTGTCGCTTACGAACATTTGAACAATTTTTTTCCCGAACGTATGAATATGTCTTAACAATAATGTAAATATAACAGTCCCCATTTTTCTGAAAATAGTAGAGCCCATCCTCCTGAACAAGTTTTTCTATTATTCTTCTTTCTCTTTTGTTGCCACCAAGGACAGCCGCAATGAGCTACATTTATATTTTAGCCCGTTACCAACAGATGTCAGCACCAGTATCA
Organism: Argiope trifasciata; assembly: GCA_026543055.1. Lineage (NCBI taxonomy): Eukaryota > Metazoa > Arthropoda > Arachnida > Araneae > Araneidae > Argiope > Argiope trifasciata. Next base: position 2,016,740 of record JAPMOQ010015217.1, on the reverse strand, counting down.
AACTGCATCATTGACTGATCTCATTTATGATCAAAAGATTTTTTTCTTTGTTCGAGAAACAAAAGTAGATACTTTAACTATACGAAATCAATTTAATTCAGATAAATAAAATAAAAATTTAAACCTGAAACATTTAACGTGCCTTTTGTATTTATCGCATTTATTCGCATTCGGTAAAACTTAATATAATTAAAGATATCTCATCAGAATTTAGAGACATATTTGAAGAAAACTGAAATACTAATCCAAAGGAAAAGAAAAGCAGAAATTTAAAGACATCGTGTACGCTTATAAATAAAACTATCCAAAAGATATGAAATTATAAAATTAAAAATATCATCTTGCTATTCAGCATGTTTTTATATATCAGACAATCGTATTCGCCTGCAATATTTTAAAATATAATAAACCAGCAAAAAATTTAAAAAATAAAAAGTTTGAAAAATTTTATCACAAGCGTCAACTTTCAATGTGTTTATTATTCATGCCAATCACTAATTATTGATGAAAAAAGAATTCTTAAAAATTAATAAAAGATGGAACATCTGGATATATATATATATATATATATATATATATATATATATATATATATATAAACATTTATGCAAGTGTATTATAATACTCCCTCTCTTTATAGATGCATCAACACACTCTCAAGAAAATAAAAATACAAACAGTAATTTTCAATAGGTATTTTTGTCCTTCGTTATTTCTTTATCATAATCAAAAAAAATCTTGTTCATTCATAATTAAAAGCTTACTAATACAGAATATATTACTGTATATACTATTCGATACTCTAACAAATTGTAGATCAATTTTTTGATATCACAGCAATTATATTTTTGAGTGAATTTTACAATTAATAATTTAAGAGCGTTTACATTTATCAACTTATTCGATAGTTTCTGAATTTTTCGACTAAATTAGTTCAAATAATTTCCTTCTTATATTCTTTCAACCATCCGGGAACTAATGAAAAAACAAATATGTTGAAAAAAAAAACAGGAAAGGGCACAGACAGTTAAACCCTAGGGATTTAAGTGCGAAATAACCACAGAGAGCCGGTCTATCCAAGTACAAATCCGCTTTCTTTCCCTGCGTTTGCATAATTTCACGCATTTGTTGAAAAGCTTCGATCCCGCGATATTTAAAATGAAGGGAAAAGAAGAAGAAAAAAAAACCGTCCCTCCCATCCACGGCAATGTTTTAAAGAACTCATCTGACGGATGCGTTTCAGACACTTAAAGACATGCGCACTTTTAATATTTAGGTGGACCGGATGTGAAACGCTCGACATATTTCGCGGGCGTATGATCCGCTATGTGGGACACGTTTGCACTCAAAATGCCATCCTGCTATTCTTTTCACTTCAAAGCTCGTATTAAAATGCTACCATAAAACTCCATTTCCATTGCCATTCGGATTCAGCTGTTGAATCAGTTACATAAGTAATAGGAAATAAATTACAGGGCATTTGAGGCATATAGTTGCGGTTTTTATTCCCCTTTCCTCATCATTGAGGACGATTTCCTTGTTCATTTTTTTAGCGAAAAAGCTGTTTTAAGAAAATGTATTAAAAATATCACTAAAACTTTAATTCTAAATAAATAAATTTTATTGAATTAAAAGTAATCTTATTCTTTGCTTATACTAAGTATAAAGAAATTAAGATGTGTAGCGGATGAGATTAACAAACGATTTCTTTAAAAAAGGGATAGTAATAAATTCGATCAACGAAACTTTACAAGATGATTTTTGATAAACTTTATTTCTAATTTTTATGAGCTCAGTAGACCATATTAGTAAGGTCTTGTCTTTAGGACTGAGGGTTTTCAGGTTTTAAATTCGATTCCATTGAAGAACCTACGTGCAATTGGACCTGGTGCACACTAAATACAAGCAAAAGCAATCCTTCCAATGCGGTGGAAAATCTTGGTGAGGGAATGTCAGCTGAGGTATCACTCTCGTGTCTCATCGAGATTAAAAACTTGGGTTCCGTTCTCAAAATAATCCTAGTGCTTCTTTGAGATCAAATGTCATTAAAGCTAAACAAATTTGACAAATGCATGTAATATCAGTGCGCATTTCCTCACAATATACAGCATCACATGTGGTCGAGGCTTCGAGAACAAAATTTTTTTAAAGGATATTTGTCTACTGATTAAAGAGTTGACTATTATGAAGTCTGCGAAAAATTAAATTCAAATTATTAAAAGAAAAGAAATAAAAAAAAAACATGTCATATTATTTTTAGTTAAAAATTAAAGATAATTTATTTTTTAAATAATTCTTTGAGAATTTTTCATTTTTTAGGATAATTGAAATGATATTTCAAAATTAATGCACCTCAGAAGGGCTTATATCATTTATTTTTGGCAGAGCAATGTTTCATAAATTTTTTCATCCGTTTTCCAAAATACAGTATGCTGCAAAATATTAATTTTTTTTAAAATTACCTTTTTGAAATAGTTTCGTGACTATACAGAATTTCATGATATTTATAAATGAATTTCGTTATCCGTTTCGTTTATCCGTTGAAGATCTGCAAAATGTCTTAGTTCATAGCGGCATAGATTTCATAATAGTTCTCAGTACTCTAATCTTTTTGAAATAAGTCTTATGAATTACTATGTGGTTTAAATTTCATCTAAGACCCTCTTTAAAGAAGATTAAACGGAAGTGGGATTGCATTAGACAAGGGAATTATAACTTCTATGTCACACGAAACTGAGAGGGGAAAAAATCTTGTTGAAACGTGGTAATCAATTGATACGCAAAAATACTGTTCTAAAACCCACAATTGTATAACAATTATTGAAATACCGATACTATAAACAACGAACAAAGTGTCACCATTCGAACGCTTGTCTCTCTCTTTAAGACTGAGCTAGCCCGCTTTCAAAAACATTCATTTTATCTACAGCACAGAATACAAGAAATATTTACAAGAAACATTCAAAAAAATAATGCACACATAAAGCAAATTTGGATTAAAAATTTGTATTCTTTTTCAAAGATTCTGAAAAAGAATTAATAAACCATAATAATTTTCAATCTCACGAGCACGATACTAAAGAGAAGGAGAATAACATTAAAAAAAATATATATTAAAACCACAAAATATATCTTTCTGTTAAGATAAAAGATTAATCCTTAAAATTTTATCTTGTTTTCTTCGAAACAGATATATAAAGAGCATTTTCACGTGAATTATTCAACATCAACAAGAATCGATGTCAGGGAAGTGTATCCAAAAATATTGTGTAAATTTGAGTTTCAAGCAATAAAAATTCAAGAAACAATGCAGAGAAGAAAAAGAAATTGAGGAGATCTCAGATTATTCGCAATAAAATTACCATACATGGAGAAATTTTCAAATTTATTTAAAAATTAAAAAAAGCAACAACTATTAACTTTTTTCTGAAAATGTATCTTCCTATTTGACATCCACTTCCAGTTTCAGAAGCTTTATATCACGATTGATTTATTGCTCCAATTATACAATATGAAAAAAAAAAAGCATTTAAACGAATGATCAAATTCAAATGCGAGATGTGCCAACCATAAAATGAATATTTTCACGACTTACTGTCACGATGAATAGATATAATTAAAATAACCATGGTTGAAATTATTAGCAAAATTCTCCTTTAAGTAAAGGAAAATGTCAGCATAATTTCTTATTTATTTAACACAGAAATAACGGGATTATATCAGAAAAATCATTTTCGACAGATAAAGTAAGTTATAGTGATGAAATCTCTGCTGAAAATAATTCGCAAATATATGACCTATTATTCATTAAAAATTAGAAACGGGGAAAGAATTTATAAAATTTAGCAAAAAAAGGGGGGATAAAATCTGAGTGTGTTTGCTGTCAGAATAATTCCTAAACAGAAAAAAGTAGCAACTTGAAATTATTATACATCATTCAATTTATATCTTAACTACGCCATTTCGATAATAATCATTTTTTAATTGAGGCTGATTTCAAAAAATTTGATCAGTTTCTTGACAATTATTCGTAGAATAATCAACTTACGGAATAGTTTTACTCATTTTTTTAAAGAATAACCACGAAGGCATACGGAAAAATTTAACAATCAAATGCCGTGACAACATAGGCTGCAACTAATGGAATAATCATAAAAGCCTACTCGGTCACGGTATAACCCCTCCCGTCGAAGGCATGTCTCGCTTATTTTGCAATTGGTTGCCAGTTACTGGAAACTTTTCATCTCCATTCTCTCTTCCGTCATGAATAAATATATGACTAATTTCAATGGTTACATTATGTAAAAAGTGTATTTTTATTTTGCTTATATATTTAATATAAAATTGCAGTAATCGCTTAATAGTATGATAAATCATATGACTACATTTTAGGTTATATTAATTTTTTATTATTTATTTAATTGATTCAAAATTATCCATTTGAAGTGATATTTTATGAATAAGAATCTAGATTTAATGTATTACAGTTATACTGGGTATTAACATGCAGGTGCCTATTTTAACATGACTGATAGTAATAGAAGTTGGGTATATGATATACTAATGTTTTCTGTCATGATAAAGATTTTACATTATCCAACAGAAATCCGTTTTTATCACTGATAATATAAGAAAGTTCTATTGGGCGCATAATTTAGACCTTTCTAGGGTGTATGAATATTTCTTAAATTATTAAAGAGCTTAAATAATTGCTCTCTAATTAAAAGTTCTAATCGGATTTTTATTTTTAACACATTTAAAATATTAAATAAATTTGTGGCACAAAATTAAAGTAAAATCTACATAATAAACTTTTAAGTGGCCTTCTACTATTCCGTCCCTCGAAGCAGCGCCACAATTAGTCCATTGCGTAACATGTTCTGGGATACTGTATCTTAGAGGTAGAATGTCAGCAATTGTGGAAATTTTGGATTAAAATTCATCT
>JAPMOQ010015217.1:1993610-2011785 GCA_026543055.1 Argiope trifasciata | reverse complement strand
TACAGAACATTATATATAAACGAAATTGTGTTCCCAGTCATTAATGGGAAGTAAAAAGCAATTAATTTAATTTATTTTCCTACTTTGGTCACAACAACAACAAAAAATCCATAGTGAATTGAATTTTTTTTTCCCCAGAAAAGGGAATGAATGAGATAAAGTTCATGAAAATTACGACATTAAAACTTTTTATTCGCAAATAATAGAATTTTTTTTTTTGTGATACACTGATTTCTGGAAAATAAAAAAATCCAACCCGATAATATAATTACTTTAATCTGCCCATGTTTAAGTATATTTAGGGATAAAAGGGAAATTTTCTATTAGGATTCCGGCATCCGACTTTTTGACCGATAAATACTGCTAGTGGGAACCTGGTATAAGTTATTTCAATAAGATGGCGTGGTACGTTGTCATTTTAAAAACATAGCTGTATATTGCATCTGTAATTTCTACAATTGTTAAGTGCCTTATACCATTAGAAGAATTTATTGGCTCTCAATTAGGATAAAATTCTCCTGAGAATAAAGCCTACCTATATTGAAGTATGATATTTCTCAGTAAATACTTTACCACTTTATCTCCTTTTTTCTCGCTTATTGTGCCTCTCTACATCCTTTCTAAATTTAAAATTTAGGAATTTTTACTGATGAAAAAAATAATGTCATCTAATGTCCCAACCAATGCGATGAATGAGGCTCTTTTGAATAGTATGCTATCAGATTATTTGAATGACATCACACGATAGCTTATTTTATTTATTTATTATTATTGAAAAATATGCTTACTAAAACCTTTGAACGACGCATTTTAAAACTGAATAAGAAAAATGGCAGCAAAAAATTGTTGAGAATTGAAAAATGTTTAAGCAATGAAGTTAAAGAAGAAACAATTGCAAAACACAATAATTTTATGTTTATTCTGTTAAAAATGCATTAAATAGAAGTACGAAACGTCATACGAGAGCAACTCAAAGAGTTTATTTACAGATTGAAACAATGCAAACGAAGAAAATTAATAACTTCAAGTTCCGGTTGGGATACAATTAACTTAAATATAAATATCCTTAACAAAATCATTGTGAGGTAATTTAACATTAACTAATCGGAAGCTATCTTCATTTTCCAAAATTAAGCTAATGATAACAAAGAATGACGTGTCATTATATACCTGATGATCACGCTATATAACGAATCAACAATACATCAGCAGGCCGTGTTTTGGGCCCATTTTGAATACGCGTATATTATTCCAGTACGAAAACTTTTGAAAGCTTTTATTTCTAATTGAACAAAGCTCAGAGGGGGAGGGGGAGGTAGCATTTGTAATAAGAACATTATGCATTGAAGGCATGATAATAAACAAATTAAGAAATCAGTTGAGTTCTCTCCATGCTTTTCGCTTCGGTCGACTAGGACAGCAACATTCCTCCATTTATACTAGAGGGAGAACGGGTCCTCGTCTCGGTCAGTAATTCGGGGGAGGTAGTGAAATTGTAATTAGCAGAATAAGCAACGACGTCGCGCAAGACCGACGACAGCGTTGGTTTGCGTGCTGTGGTCGATGAACCCGCACGTGGACTCAACGCCTCGGTGATAATCGGCGCATTAATGCCTGCGACGGACACTGATAGGGGACGGTTCCAAGGTCAATTTTGATTCAAGAGGAGGTGGACCGTTCCGGAAATCACCCTCTTCTCAGAATCAGTTATTGTTTAAGGAACATGTAAGATAACTAGAAGAAGCGAAGAATTTTCTCAACCCAAGTTATTAAGTATACCCAAGTTGTAAAGTTATTTCCCAAAAAGTAGACACTCATCGACAATTTACGAATACATGGTTTTTGACATAATCACTTCTCACTTCTTCGTAAACAAAAGTGAATATTAGGAGAATATCACATGAACAGTCCAAAATCTTATAGAAAAGTGTGAAGAGCAAACAGTTACTTGATGAATTTGAGAAAATATTTCTCCAGTATTGAGCTTTGGTTCCTGCATAGTCCTTTAAATTTCATAACTGCATTTGGAGAATACACAACAGTCTATAAATTCTGTAATGGTGAACATATCAACCTCCTTGAGCAAGGATCTTTATCATCATCGAAATATGTGTGAAACGATGGCGTAAGTAAAGGGCACCAGGGGCATAATATAATTTTTTCGCTCGCAGTCATCATCATTAATTTAGCAAAGGATAGTGGCGCACAGGGTATGAGATTATTTTATCACCTGCTCATTGTATTTAAGTTTAAAAACTGGTCTGCTCAAGCCAGTGTTTTCTCCAATCCAGTGATCTTTACTCTTGCACAAGACATAGCAAAAGTAGAAAGTAATTGCATAACATTACTAAGACGACCGGCATGCATTTTGTGCAAGGATCAGCAAATTGGAAAAAGATTATGTGTTTATATCATGACAGACAACATAAAGGTGCGCTACACCACTAACTATTGCAACAAAGATTGTAAAAATTGAACTTTTGTAGAAGTCGTAAACAGCAACAAAGTGTTACCAAATTACAACGGTATTGCTTTCGATTATTGTTCAAATCTTAACTCATTATAAATCAAATGAAGTTTTGTGACTCTCACACATGACATTTTCGCTTTATGCTACTTTTTAAAACTGATTTATAATGGTATTTTTGACTTACTTTGAGAGTTTATAGGAAGTCTTTCGAATCGCTCTACGTATGTTAATAATGCTTTTTAGCATCATCAACAAAATAATTTCTCATATGAATACTAATTAGCTAACTATCAATTTTCCGATGACCTTGGTTGTCCCTGAGATTGTAGACTGTCTGCGATTCTATTGATTTTTCATATTTGGTGCGCAAAGAACTTCAGTAAGGTCTGTCAAGTAAACATTTTACAGATGAGTGAGTAAATGAGAGGATTACTGAAATTAGAAGATATATTTAATTCTGCATATCAACTCCTTTCCATTAATATTCATGAATAAATGTATATATCTGTATTTTCCAAAAATATGTTATTTGATTTTTCTGTTAATGGTTATTTTGAGGTTTTCTAATTTTGATTGCTCGACAGCTTTTTTTATCATTATTTTTTATTTTATACAAATATGTTTTTTTTTCAATAATAATTTTAAATATACCATTAATGTAAAAAATATATTTCAATAAAAATTTAATTTCCACAATATTTTTTCTTTTTTAATCAAATTATTGTTAAAACGAAAACGATGTGTTTTGAATGACAGCATTGACTTTATTATAGAATTAGCATCGTTGCTGGCTTATCTTAATATTCCAAACAAGATTGTGAAAATAGAAAAAACATTTGGAATACCAATGGTACTAAGAAGATGTATGACTAAGTCAATCAGTTCACACTTTCTTGCAACAAAATAATATTTATTGATGTCATAATACTTTCAGGTTAGTATATTATTGCTAAAATGCAACATCCACGATGAAATTTTTTTTCAAAATAATCTAATGCTACTGGACCTAGAATTGCTAAATTTGGAATATAACTATTTCATAGATGGTTGCTAGATCTAATAGAATACATTCAGAAAGAATTTCTCAAAATTTATATTTTCTCACATTTTTATACCAATTTCAAACTGAAAAATGCCTCTGGGAAAGGTGGAAGGGAAAGGTAGATAATTTTCATCTAAATTACTATTTTCAAATTTATTTCAATCCTTACACAAAAATCAATGGGAATGGTGTTCCGGAAATCTTTTCGCATACCATTCAATTAATTTCCTCCCGTTTTCTCGCATAAAATTGTAAACATTGCATAGGGCCACAAATACCTAATGCAAAATACTTACAAATTACAGATCTGGTTGTTGTTACAAAATACAGATCTTGGCATGAATCTAACATTTTTAGTGAACCTTTTTTGAGAATTCATGTCTTAGGCGCCTTTTTGCAGACCGATACACACCAAAATTTAACACGAAATATAATAAAAGATGTTTGTTATAACATCTAGTTATAACAAACTAGATAATGAATTTCATTGATTTAATGCGTTTACATGCGTGAGAATGCATGAACCGAAAGATGGTCCTGATCATTGATTGGGCCATCTTTTCAGATGGTCTGGATGGTTGACATATTTGATTAAAAATTTAATACGAATCTCTATTTTAGATACTAGACCTTGGTACCAAATTTTATTGATATAGCGATTTGCATTTTATAATTCTTGAGTCCATTTGTGATCAAACAGCCAGACAAACAGACTTCTTTTTGTGCTCACCATTTCATAGAAATGGACAAATTTGGTTTTAAAAAAACCTTTATACATGGAATTTCGACACATTTTCTATCTCAAAGCTTTTTTGAATTATATTTGTCACAGACAAACTGAATAACAGCCAGACATAATGTCAAAAATATGTTTTTCAAACTCAGGGAGTCAGAAGCGAAGAGTTTAATAAAAATCTTATTGATTAATTTTTTGATGATTACAATACCTTCTCTATGCGTTATATGAGATAAAGTAAAAATGAAATATTTCGTATTGAAGCAAACCTAGGTAATACTTACATTTCTAATGAGTTATACAGAATTTATTGCAAATTAAATATTTAAAAAATAATATACAGATCTAGGTTTGTAATAAATTTGATATCATTGAAAAGCTCCAGTTTCTAGAAAGTAGCAAAAGTTTGTATTAGTTGGCAAGAACTGGAATTTTAGCTATGCATTTGAAATTTATTCGAAGAAATTAATTAATGCTTGATTTTTTTGGCAATTAATTGCAAACAAAATCTATTCTTTCGTTTTCTATTTATATTAAAAGGCAAAAAAAAAAATCATTTACTATTCTTAATTAATATTGTTGCTAAGATCTTATAGAGATGTCAAGAGATTGACTGGATTGCCCACCAGATGGCGGGCTAGGAGGTGGTAGTTGTTGGACTGTTGAGAGTTGATGAGGGACGTGTGTGTACGAAGGCGGAAAAATGTTGCTGATCTTTGATATGTGTGTATTATGATTGTGTTAATTTTTTCCGTATTAAATGTTCCTGTGCCGTGACATCTTAAGCTACCAAATAAATATTGATGTCAGAAATACGTCTCATCATTCCCCCACGACACTACAATCTTATCTTATCAACAATAATCTCTCTTGGACATTAAAATATTTCATTTATAACTATTAATTGCAATAGAAGGAAATTTACCATCTGCTTTAAAAAACTAATCTTTGTCACTAGTTAATTAATTGCGTGTCGTTGCCGAATTTTCGACTTAACCGCATGTCATTTGCAAACATAGTCAATAGACTAACATGATATCTTTGCCAATCATTTTTTTAGGGATTAATATTTGACGATTAATAAAAGTACCCATAATTGGGGTACTATGATAGTTATCTATGATAGCTATCTTTTATTTAAATATATTTTTTAAAACTGTAATGCGTTAGATATCAAACTACATCAAATTAACAAAATGACCATCAAATTAACAAAAGCTACAAAAGGATTATGTTTATTTTTTTAAATACACCGAAGAGCCATTACATTATGACCACCCTCCATCTATGAGAATGGGCTCGTCCAGGAGCAGAACCACTGCGCGTGCATGGTTGATATTGGAGTATATAAAATGGGAATGCAGTGTCTTTCTAAACATAGTGCGATTAGCCACATAATGGGAAAAGCAGCGGATTTATCAGACTTTGATAAAGGTCAAATCGGTATGGCTCGGCGACTTGGAACATCAATATCAGAAACGGCGTGTTTAGTGGGCTGTTCACGTGCAGTTGTTATGAGCACATATCAAAGGTGGTGCAGGGATGGTGAAACGGCAAGTCGCCGGCCAAAAGTGCGTCGTCCACGCCGCAGTGATTCCAGAGGAGAGTGGAGATTGCTATGCACTGTTCGCCGTGACCGAAGGGCTACAACAGCCGAAATCACCACCCGCTACAACAGTGGTGACCCAGGCAGTGTTTCTCAACACACTGTGCAGCGTACATTGCTGCGTATGGGCATACGCTGCCGGAGGCCGAAGCATGCTCCTGCACTAACGGAACGTCATCGCCAAATGCGTCTGCTATGGGCCAAGAAACATCGGGATTGGACACCAGAGGAATGGAAGAAGGTTGCATGGTCCGACGAATCACGTTTTCTGGCCCATCACCTCGACGGGCGTGTGAGAATACGCCGATTTCCAAATGAATCCCTTGCTCCCGGATGCACAGTTGGACGGAGACAAGCCGGTGGTGGGGGTATTATGATGTGGGCAATGTTTTCATGGAGCATAATAGGACCCATAATCCCCATAGAACAATCCTTGACGTCTGGAAGGTACAAGAACATGGTTGCAGACCAGGCTCACTCATTCATGGGAACAGTGTTTCCGGCGGAGGATGGCGTGTACCAAAAGGAGAACGCACCATGTAATAAAAGTCGAATCATCATGGATTGGTTCGAGGAACATTCCAGTGACTTTCAAGTCATGTCTTTGCCCCCCAAACTCACCTGACATTAATCCAATAGAGAATTTGTGGTCCTACTTGGAAAACCAAATTCATGCTGTCACGCCACATCCTCGCAATGTGATGGAATTGCAGGACCAGTTGGTGAGCGCTTGGTACCAGATACCTCAGACTACCTATCAGCACCTTGTGGAATCAATGTCACGGCAAGTACTAGCAGTTTTGAGGGCTAAAGGTGGCCCTACATGTTATTAGCAGGGTGGTCATAATGTAATGGCTCTTCGGTGTATATACAGGGGCTCAAATAATTGAGAGTACACCTTACTTTTACTTGATAAATCTGACTTTCAATGTATATAACACATTATCGAGAAGTGCAAACATGTTTTTATTTTTACACGTTACAAATGGTTTAATTTAAACTTCCAGCGGGCGAGCGTATGTGAGAGATACACTAGAGATGAATTTCGTTTTATACCTTTAGATCTGATGGCGTTGGGAACTCCTGTCCTTGGCTATCTGTCCCCCTCCATTTGACCTACCTTCAGTTGTCGTCATAAGTTTGTGGCGTTAATAGGTGTCTGCCGATCAGATATTTGTATTTTAGAGATACGCGTGACCGTTCATGTAAGTTTTTGTCACATCTGTATTTGTATGATTTTACAAATAAAGCTGTATTGTTTTAGACTAGCAACAACTAGAAAATGCACTTACGAAGGAAAATGTTGAAAAAAAGCACCCACATCTCTAAAAGGTGAGCTAAAATTAAAGCTGCTAAAGAGAAAAGCCAAACTAGGTATTGAAGAAGTGGAAGATGCGACATCAGGGAAAAAAGGCGGAAAAAAGAAAAGTAGACTGAAATCACGAGGTTCAGTTGTGAGATTTTACAGAAATTTATATGTTTGGTGCACACTAAACACATTTTCTCAAATTGCAACGCTGCAATGAAATAACAATGAAATATTTTCTTTCTTTTCATATCTAAATTTCAATTACTTTTTCCTTTTTATACATAAATTCTGTATTATTTTTCGCATTTCTATATTTTATATGAAAATTGTTCGCTCAAAATATCAGCAATTTCATTTATATTATTTTTAAATCAATTCAGTTAACCTGTAATCATTTTATATTGTTATCGCAATCTATATTCATATTTTTTCTGCTTCAGTTTAAATAAAAAATGTTTAAAGTAATTGTAGTTATTAATCCTAAACTATTTATAATATAATTTTAATAGTTACGCTTTTGAAAATTTACAATTTACTATAGCGTATGTGGGAAATACGCGCGACCTTTCATGTTGGTATGACAGCCGCGCCCGCTGGAAGGTTAAAGTAAAAACAGCAAAAAAAATTTTAAAGGAAAAATTCCAGAAGTCTTTTAAATAAACATATGTAGATTTTTACCTCAAAAAATTAAGAGCACAGATGATGCTCGCACATTTTTATATAATTTTAATGATGTGTACAGAAAAAATTACATTCATATTTTGTTTTTTAAATGTTCAGTGATAGTTGTTGTTAACAATCATCATAATTATCATGATATGATATTCCATCATGGCTTTTAAGGCGTTTCTGAATAAGAATAACCTCTTGGGATAGAACGGAAATGTATCCGTTCATCCATTGCCTTTTTAAAAGTGCCATTTTGTAAATAAACAAAAATTCTAAACATCAGAAGATAAATATAATTTTCAAAAATATAACTGCTGTGACCTACATAAAATATAAGTTTACGGTAAAATAAAACTGCCTAAAAAAATATGCAAACGTATGAAAAATATGTTTAATTACTAATAAATATTTTCTACTGCTACTTTAATTTAATTTTGCTTTATCTTAAACTTTTTAAAAAATTATTTATATGAGATTATAACTTAAAGACAAACTTTGAAGTGGAAATTGGCTCCTCGAAGAGAAACCAGTATTGATGTTAGGAAATTTGTATTAAGGTTATTTAAAAAAGGAAATTTTTATCGTGAAATAGTTGGTGAAAGTCAAACTTGTGTCCAGAAAATCATTGTAAAATTTAAAAATGATGGATTGATTGAAAATAAATGTAGAGGAGAAAAGAAAGGTATTCTGAGTGAAAGAAAGGTATTCTGTAGCTAAGAGGAAAATTTTGAAGGAATTCAAGATTGATCCTAAAATAAATGCAGTCAGACATGATGCAGAAACTTCTCATAGGCAGAAGTGTAAGTGCTGAAACTAAGCGAAATGTAATTAGACAAGCTAAATATAAAAATCGAGTTTTTAAAAAGAAACCATGCATTAGTTTGCAAAATCTGAAAAAGCGTTTGGAATTTGCAAAAACTCATAAAATGAAGACTAATAACTTTTGGAAGAAAGTTACATTTAATGATGAAAGTAAATTCAACATTTTTGGCAGTGATGGCTGTCGCACCGTATGGAGAAAACCCGATACCGTTTTAGATATTAAAAAAAAAAAAACGTTCTTACAGATAAGCATGGTAATGACTCCGTCATGGAATGAGATTGTATTACTTCATCCGGAGTAGGAAATTTAGTTTTGATAGATGACCTTATGAGCCTACAGTCTACTTGGATATACTTCGCAACAATTTAAAGAAAAATGTTAAAAATTTAGGTTTAGATAGAAATTTTAATGGCCAGAAACTTATGGGACATAACATCAAAATATGGTGTATTTTTCATTGTAAACGGCAACTATACACACCACTACAATTGTCCGACTTTAATATCGTTTCAAATTTCTAGGCTTCACTCAAAAAAGCAGTCCAGAAGCACAAAATTAGACACAAAATGTATTTAAAGCAAGTGTTGCAATATCTTTAGATACCACCCAAAAGTTGTTCGAATCGATACCACGACGTTTAGAGGTCATTATAAAAGCCAAAGGATATGCACCTAAGTATTTACACTTTCTTTGTATGCGAAATATTACAAAAATTTCACGGGTGTATTCTTAATTTTTTGAGACGAAAATCTGTGTGTTTATTTAAAATGCTTCTCAAATATTTCTTTTTAGAATTGTTTGCTGATTTTTCTTTGTTTTTTCTTTAAATTAAATCATTTGTCATGTGAAAAAATAAAAGTATATTTGCATTTCTCGTTAAGTGTTATTCATATTGAAAGTCAGATTTATCAAGTAAAAGTAAGGTGTGCTCTCAATTTTTTGAGCCAACGTATGGTTACGAATCTGTGGTTTTGCTTTCTCGCTCTAATACTGTCATCGTAAGGAAGACAGATTTACAGTAATATTTATTGAATAGTGAATGGGTGTGACGTCAGAGGTCCCAGGGCTTGGCCAGAAACGTGGCAATCATTTGGTGACAAAATGGATAGTACCCGAAACATCGAGAATTTTTCCGATTCGTCCATTAGGAGCCGAGAAACGTCTAGAATGATCCTGATTGGTCCAGAAGACTTAGTCCCACCTTCCACCACTATATAAAGCAGTCAGTCTGCTTAGTGAAATCAATCGATTGAGAAGACCTGAATAAAGAGGTCTTGGAAGCTGAACGAAGTATGGTGGTGGTCAACCGCGTAGACCTAAATAAAGAGGTCTTGAACTGAGGAGTTCTGAACCGAGGACTGCTGTGTGGCGTATTCTGACGGAGCCTGAGTCGAAGCCCGTTGCGTCGTCGTTGGGAACGAAGCTGCCCTGAACTGAGGAGTAGTCCCGTTGTGCGAAGTAGTGATTCGGCAACGAAGGCAAGAAGAGACAGAAGAGTAGTTTCAACCTGTTCCCGAGAGACCTATATGAATGTAGACAGAGTCCTTTAAAGATTCCCTCTCCTGCAGAATCCTGTCTGACCGCTTTGTGAGCTGTGGACGTTGTCACTACGGAATTTCTGCCTGTGGACTATTGATGCGATTGTGAGCTACTATCTGCAGTGTGCTGTCCTGTGTGTTCGTCTCAGCTGTTTATAGTTATTTCCTGAACATAGCTGTGTTGTAAATATTTGTCGTCTTTGTGCTGTCCTGTCTTCGTCTTGTAAATAAATGTCGTCTGTGTAGTGTCTTCTACTAAAGGATTGATCATTCTGTGTGTGTTATCATCATCTTACACCGTACACACCCCACTGTACGAGTAAAAAGAACCCGACGGATTAGGATAGGGAAATCCGTAACAGCACATTAAGATCTAAAAACACTCTACTACTGGAAATTGAGAAAGCTGATCCTTTTTACATGTTTCCATTAAATCTTTATCCTTCTTTATTTTATCTAGTTAGTTTATTCAATTTTTAAACTTTACTCCATTTGCATTCAATTTCAAACTATGAAAATAAAAGTAAAAGCTGTAATCTCAATTTTCCCCAAAACTTTCAAAATACATTTTTGATGTTAGAAGTATTCAAAATTAGGGACATGGAAATCAGTTTATAGCCCACAACTTCGAAGCAATTGTAGCTATCGAAAAACCATCACCATTTCCACACCCTTTGGGCTGGATATAGCCCATCTATCAACAAACTGATCTACGGTTTGATTTTTTTAAGAAAAAAATTGTGAAGTCTTTTGATTCACATTTCAGCATTAATTTCTTCACTTTTTCCGTGACTTTTTATGTAGCAGTTTTTGTCGTTGTAGAATTTATTTAATATACTAGACATCTTTGGCGACCAGCTGGTTCGCCAAGAGTAATGGGGTCTAAAATTTTCAATTAAATACTTATGTGCCTTGCTCTCTTTATAATTTCTCTGCCAGATATACTTAAACTTCGAAAGTCACGCAATACTGATTTACTAAATTAATGATATAGATGTTGCAAACGATCATAGAACCCTTTGTCTTGTATTTCTTTTTTAGAAAACATAACATTTAATATTTATTTAATTTCATCCAATCACGTGGTGAATGTTACATTTTTTTCGATTAAATTTGCAGTCATAGTTAATTTATTTTTTAATTTGAACTTCTGTCAGTGTGATTTCAACAGAGCTAATAAAAGCTATTTTTTCCCTTTGCTCGTTCATTATTTATTTTGGAAAATGTCACATATTATATTTCTCTTATTTTATCCAGTCACGTGCTAAAAGTTGCATTTCTTTAGATTTAATTTGTAATGATAGTTGTTTTTTTTTAGTTTGAACTTCCGTCAATAGGATGGCAACACGCTGATAAAACCTAATTTGATAGTACATATGATGTATGACGTGCTCGAGCAGATTAAATTTTATTGTTTTGTCCGAAATATATTGTTGTAAAACATGGTTAAAATATTTCTTTAAAAATTCGTTAAAAATAGAAGTTTACATTATAAATTAAAAAAACTGATACCATTAGAAAGCTAATTTTTTAATCTTTAAATTGATGCAAAAATCATGTTTATGCGATAATATTTTCGGAAGTTATAGCGGAAAATCGTTGAAATTTCGCTTAAATTTTAATTAATTCAAATTCTAATTAAAAATTCGAAAAAAGGGCTCCGAGGTGCACATTCCCGACCTCCAAGGTATGCATGTACCAAATTTGGTAGCTGTAGGTCCAACGGTCTGGCCTGTAGAGCGCCAACACACACACACACGCACACACACACACACATTGAGCTTTATTATAAGTATAGATTAAAAAGAAAGACAAATTTTAATGATGTATAAACATAAGAATTGATCTGTTTTGTGAACACACGTTCAGTTGATTCTCGTGACATACATTATATGTACTAACTCACATTTTGGGATCACTCATATATCTTATGGTACCTTGTGTGAATAAAAGTGTAAAACAGCCTACTATCAGATGCTGGAGATGGCAGGCACAATGTTTGTTGTCTGTCAGTGACTTAATTAATTCAGTAATTCACGCAATAGAAAACTCATCACTATTTCCTACATTCAAGTATTTTTGAAATATGTTAAACTTCTTAGAAAAAGACATCAAATAAAATCCTGAGAACGAACATAAGTATAAAAGTTTCACCATAAATATAAATAAATGAAGAGGATTGGATTGGATTGCATAGTAGTGTTTAATGGTGGAGGATTAAATAAATGATGAGAAACATTTAATAATTATAAAAATGATAAATTACATGTAAACATTTCTCAGATTTCAATATTCATTTTAGTATCACTATATTAATATAGAATACTTATTATCAAAACCATTATTAAAGTTCCATTAACGTCACTCAAATTCATTAATCTGTAACAAATTTCATCTTAAATGAAAAATAATAGTAATAAATATTTCAGCAATTTTTACATTGTAATAGGCATAGTTTGCCTACTGAAGAATTCTGCCTCAACTTTTAGAAATAACTGCAAAAATATTTATTAAATCTATTTTGTTAATCCTAATAAAGCATTGACAACATACCTGTATAGTAAATCTTTTGAGATAACTTTAATAGATCCTTAAGCCTTTAAATTTCTTCATCAATGGAATTCAGTAGTCTCCTTTGAGAAAAAAAAGTATGTCCAAAAAAAAAAATCAATTTTTAGAAATGAGAGGTGAAACATATTTTGGCTTGTCAGCATCGAAGATTCTAATCAAAAATTAGAATTCTGAACTGTTAGCGATGCTACAGTAGATTCATTAATTCTGCATTTTCAAAAAAGGTATAATTTTTCTATTTTCTTACAATAGAACTTTATGAGTCAATTTTTCATGAACATATAGCAGTTTAGAATTCTAAATTATATTTAACTCTAGATTTGAATCAAGGTTAGGTGATTCTTTTGATATTTTTTTACTTGCTTTACTTTGAGTTTTTCAGTTAAATTCTAAAGTTAGAAAAAAAATGAATAAAACCAAACGACCTTCATAAATGTTTTATAATGTTGCCAAACATAAAAAATCGAGGAACTGAAACAAAGATGCATTTTCTTTTATAGATATTTCCTTCTAAAGAAGAAAACTTTTTTTTTGTCTTTTTATTTAATAAATATAAAGTACGCTTCAAAAAATAATAATGTTAATTAATTTTCTTTTGAAAAATTACATTGCAGTTATATAATTTTTGTTTTTATAAAATAAAGCTTCTTTATTTGTTTTAAATTATCGTCTGTAATTTATAAATTTTTAATTATCTTGCTCCTATTCAAAAAGACATAGACTTCATATGTATAAACAATTGTATAATTTTAACTCGGACAAATTTTAATAAAAATATTTGAGGTTTTATCTTGTGTGATACTTTAAATTATGATACTTATATTATATCAGTTGTTTAGGATTTTCGAAGTCTTTATTTAAGCTAACTGAAACGCATAAAATAAATGTTTAAATTCTAAGAGGATAATATTTTAAAATAGGTGAAAGTAAAAAAAAAAAAAAAAAAAAGACTTTTAAAGCTGTTTTGTATTCAACGTAAATAATAATAATTCGAGTCAATAGAAGTTTCAAGTAAAGGATAAAATATATTTTAGATAAACTAACGAAGCTACAAAAATGAACTTTATTTCATTGCAAAGATGGGAGGTATTGCTACTAATTATAACTTAAGAAGCAATTTTAAAAAAATCCTCAAAGTTAGATATAATTATAAAAATATAATTTAAATGATTAATACTTTGGATTTAAAACTACATTATAAAAAAAATCATTTTTTGTTTCATTTGTATATACAAATAGCATTTAAATTTTCTAGTTAAAATGTAGAAGCGAATGATAGTATTTCTATTAAAATTTTGCAATGAATAAAATATACTCTTCGAAAGTTGAGATAATAAAATGTATTTGGCTGTCATTACAATAATAATAGATCAATAAAAGAAGTATAATTTCAAATTACATCTAAAAACTTTTTTTTCACTTTGTCTAAATTAAAGTAAAATTTGGTCACTTAAATCGTTACCATTGAAAATATAATTTTTCTGGTAAAATGTCCGAAATTTTACTTTATTTTTAACTATTTGATCTTCTTATGAATTTTTAAAAAATCTGCTTTAAAGTTTACATTTCGATACTTTAAAGTATGTTTGAACCGTATTGGTGATTTTAGATTCAACACATTGTCTCATAAAAGACCTGGCCACATATGACTCTTGCACCAAAAAACTCCAAAAAAACAACCCATAAAAGACCAACAGAAAGGTAATACATAGATTTTTATTATAAGCAGAAAATTGCTAAAATTACTATTACTTATTTTAAATTGCTTACTTTTCGACCAACTTGTTTATCACGCTGATTACTTATTTAAATGCTCTCTTGAAGTTTTTCCAAGATCAAAATATTTAAGTTTCAGATCGATACAGACAATTATGCCATATAATTTTAGAAAGTTTATACAAGCCTTCTCCAGTATGACAAATTTATAATATACGAGAAAGTTTTGGAGGGACCATTCATATTTATATATATAAATATCCAAAGCTATTACCTAAAAAACTTTTTAACATGCATATCAATTCGAACTATTGTAATTTACAGAGAAGATCATGGTGAAAATAAAACTAAATATTACATATTAAAGCAATCGGTAAAATCCTATTTTAGCCCACCTCTGGCGACTTTTTCAAAATGTCGCCAATTTTTCAAAATCTCGCCGAATCAAAAGTATTTGAATTAAAAAGTTAAGAGGTTGATTTAAACCGTATGGTTGCCGCATTTCTCTTCAGATGCTGTCAGGGTTGCTATTTTAAAATCATTATCGCTGATAATTTGGCGAGTTTTTAAATTGGCGTCAGAGGTGGGCTAAAATAGGATCGACCCAAGCAATCACACATTAAAAAAAAAAAATTTTTTTTTGGTGTGAATTATTTAAAATTATAGAACTGATTTTGATTAAATAAATTTTATTTCTCTTAAAATGTTGAGTTCATAATACCAAATTCGGTAAAATCCTATTTTAGCCCACCTCTAGCGACTTTTTCAAAATCTCGCCAAATCGAAAGTATTTGAATTAAAAGGTTAAGAAAAAAGATTCTTACCTTTCGCCAAAAAATTCTTATTATTCGCCAAAGGTGGGCTAAAATAAGATCAACCCCCAAATTCAATAAGAAACAATTAAAAAAAAATATTGAAAAGCAATTAATTTCAACTACTTTTTACAACCTCTAAATTTTAAGCTGAAGACAATAATAAAGTTTATTTATTTTTTAATCGTTTTATTTCTCACCAATTCGCAACTATTCTGCAGTATAGTGTTATTTCATCAGGAAGATTTTTTAGCCCACTATAATATAAGTTTAATGTTGAAGTCTTAAAACAATTTTTCTTCAAATATATTAATTATATTCTCATTGCAAACAATCCTGAAGATAAAAACAACCATTGTTTAGGTTTTTTTAAAAGTGAAATCAAATATAAGTCCGGAAAACTTCGTCTGCAAGCTCGAAAAAAAAAAAAAAAAAAAAAAAAAAACTAAGTTGATCTTCTAAGATTCTAACTTCAAATTTCGAAACACAGAACAGCTTTCAAGCGCACTGACTATGTTAAATAAAAAAATCCATCACGAAGTACATCACATTAAAATATACTAATTTGCGACCTATTATATATTAACTATATCATGGCATATTGCGAAATGGAATATATTTGAATAGGAAATTTATAATAATGTTATAGTTACCCTTATATGTTTTTTTTTTTTTTTTCATTTTATGAAATCTAAGATCAAAGAGTCAATATCAAGATATTTGGAACAATCTGAATAAATTACATAAAATTTGAAACATAAAATCAAATTATACAAAAAAATCATTATAAACATTTTTATTCTACAGTAAATTACAACATTAATTACAGAGTGCAAAAGCTGAATAAATCAACACGTTCAAATTAAGATGAGCAATGTTATATACAAATTTTATTTTCCACGATATGCTATTAAATTAGCTCACAAATTTGCTTGCGCTACTTAGAAAACAAATGTCAGAGAGGAAAAATATGATACAAGTTTTTTCTCATAAATTATAATAATAGGATTCATTAAAGCAGGACCATTACAGTAAAAATATTCTAAATAACACCACCAATATACAAAATGATCTTTAAGTCACAAATGAGATGCTTCCAAATAGTGAATTTAAAATTCATGCATTCTTTTCATTGCATATCATTAAAATTAGAAAATTTTGTAAAATAAATCTAAAAGAATAGAATAAATCCAACAACAGGAAATAGCATAACTAAACATCACAGCAAGTAAAAATGGAATAAAAGTAATTACCATTAACCCAAAAGAAGTAGTTACACTTTTTTAAATCTTGAGCCAATCAAAAAAAAAAATTTTTTTTTATACATGTATGGAATTAAAAAAATGAAACAAGAATTTTTTAACATTTCTAAATGAAATTTTTTTTATTACTATCACAATTCTCTTTCCATCAGTTCGACAGCGACTAACATCAATTAAGGATAAAATTCAACCACTTTTGTATAATGAGAAATGAGCAATTTTTGATGATTTTACAAAATCAGATTTCAATTGGCGTAATCTGATGATACCCGCTCTAATAAGAAACAAAAATTCCTCGCCAACATTTACGTGTGATAATTACTGCCGATTTAAAGAAAAGGAAAGGTTATTTTTTAAAATTCCTTTTATACAAAGAACAAGAAAATTTATATTCATAATATATGTAGATATTTTTGAGCTGTTTCATAAAAAGAAATCTGAGCACCAGATTTTTTCTATAAAATAAATTTTATATTAATATCACCATAAATGATAACAATCTAAATAAACATTCTAACTTATTCAGAAGAGTTAAATAGTACATTGACAATTATTGCCAATAATAAACAAATGGCAATTCGAAAGATAGATAACTTTTAAATTAAAAAAAAAAGATAATTTTTATAATATTGCGAGCCATTTAAAAATAATACCCAGAAAAATAAATGAAAGAAATATCAAGAATATCAATCTGCATAATATCATACTCCCTTTGCTTATTTCATACTCAAACAAACAACAACAAAGAAAAACAACTTTTTTTTTCTTTTTTTATCGATGTGTCTATCACTCAATACAAACTAAATCCATTTATAGAAAACACCAACATATTTCAGGTAAAATTAATAATTTTTTAAAAAAAATAATAACACTACTTTGATGACAAATTTTAAAATATTCAAGAAAAAAAAAATTGGATTCCATCAATTCTATACAAGTCACTTGAAATTTATTTGAACATAAAATCCGGTTATTAAATTACTTTTCCAGGTTTATAACTGCATCTGAAAATAATATATTTACAGAACTGAATACCAGACAAGCAGTATCTAATTCATGATTTTTTTCATAATTTGAAATAACTTTTAAAATTCAATATTCATAATACAAATCTGCGAATAGCGAAAGGTGGCACTTCAAGTATAGCCATCCTGAAGCGCAGCACTCTCAATTTTCTTTATAAATACATTAATTTGATTTTGCACATAATACTTAAATTTATCCAAAATCTTATGCGATTCCTTTTATAACTATCGATTTTCGAAAAAAAAAAAAAAAAAAAAAAAAAAAAAAAACGCAACGATGCAATTCGCTTCATATAATAGGTGGGGGAAATTTCTCAAAGCACAGTCTTTTAATTCAATACAGATTTCAGTTAATACACATGGGCAGTATAGCTTATTGCATTTATTTCTAATGCATGGCTTATGGGAAGGGGGGGGGGAAGTAAGGGGAAAAAGAAGAATGTACTGTCAAAAAATCAGCATCAGAAGTATAAAAAGTAGAATTATAAACGTTTTCTCTCAGTAGAAAATTTTTCTCTGAATTTACATTTCAAAAATAAATATTAAGCATTGTAATAAAAAATAAACAAAAAAATAATTATATATATATATATATA
>JAPMOQ010015217.1:1949672-1990858 GCA_026543055.1 Argiope trifasciata | reverse complement strand
ACATATATATATATATATCAATTATTGCATACATCCTAAATCCAACTTTCAAAAAGTAATCATTATGAAAAGATAAATACCACTAATAGTTTTCAAAAGTGTATTATAAGTTTTACATTAAGAAATTGGAAAATATATAGAAGAATTAAAAGACAGACTTTTAAATATTAACAAAATTAAATAATAATAAATAATTTCAAATATAGACAGTAACATCTGAAAGGTATTTTTAAATGTGAAACAACAAAAACTATTATTTTCCACATCTGGTTACAGATGGAGAAAATACATAGAGTTGCCAGACTAATTTCTTTTCGCATCATGAAGTTCAGACAAACTTTCATTTATTTTTAAAACTAATCATAATAGAATATTTTATTTTCCTTCTAAATTTGAAGATGGATAAAACTTTATTAATATATTGCATATAAATATGCATAAAACTCAGAGTTTTGCTAAATCTAATCAAATTTCAATATTAATAATGATTGTATATAAAAAAATAATGTAATATTGAGCTAAGAGAGGAAAATTTCAAGGTATAAATAACAATATATAAATGCATTCCTCTTCAATAAAAATACAAATAAGAGACCTTTAGAACGAAATATAAACATTTTTATGCCAAATTTATGAAATTTGCATCAGGAAAATTTCAATACTAACATCTTTATAATGTTTCAGATTAAGTAGATTGACTAGTTTATAAAACACGTAAGCTCACTTGATATACAATTAATAGAAGCCATACATAATCTTTCAGACATTAGAATTATAAAAGCATGAATTTACTGTAGGAAGCCCTCAATATAAGCAAGACATGGAACATGAGCTTTGCAAGGTAAATATAAACACATATAAAGGTCAGAACAAAATTACATAACTGGTGTAGAAAGCATGGTACACAGTTTCAATACGAACAACATTTATCAACACAGAAGCAATTCTACTAATTAACATAGAAACATTTGTAAGGTTTGAAACATTAACATCAGACACAAAATGGAAATAAAAACCAAAAGTGTTCCCAAATTGCAATCTACAAAAATCTATTAAGGCTGCAAACCACCTTAATTATTTTCCAAAAATCATTTACCCATTCAAAATGGATATTAAAACTAATCATAATTCAGTAAATTTTAAAAATGCATTTTTTTTTTACATAAATACATATAGTAGTAAAAAATGCATAAAAAATAGAAATCATATATATAACATAACTCTTAGTTACAATTTCATTAATTAAAAGAACTAGCAACAAAAATAAACTTTATTGTTCAAAATAGACTCATAGTACAATAATAAAGCCTCATCAATGTAAAAACTACTGTATACTTATACAAAAAAACTATTCTCAAATTAGATAACATTTTTTGTGAACTTTTCAAAATATATCAATAAAATAAGTCAAATAACTTATCATTATCTAGAAAAGTTTTCAAAAAAAAAAAATCTATGTTAAGAATAGTTTAATCTTTCTAAATAAGTTTTTTCAAAATAACAGGGATATAAAAGCTTGAAAAATAATTTTAAACATAAAAATAATAGAAGAGTTAAACAAATGATGGATGCATTTGATTTAGAATATATTGACTATTATTTGGGCTAGTACAATTTTATACTTAAAAAAAAACAAAAAACATATGGTTAATAGATTAACAAATGGGGGAAACCACCCATAATTCTATTGAAAAAGGGGACAAGCTACATTTTAGAAACTGTATCCAACATGACCCATTTTATCCAGCACATTAGAAACAACATGTTTTTTCTAAAAGAGATTTCATGAGATGAGCCAAAAAGAAATTGTAAAAACACTTATTACATAGAATTTTTAAAAAAATGTTTCTACAATAATTTAAAGTCTTCATTAATTTTGACAAAATGTATTCATATTCAAGATTTTATTGAGAACCATAAAAAAATTAATTCATGACCCACTAATGTGTTGTAATCCATATTTTTGGAACTTCTGTAATAGAAGACTTAGGGTTAAATCTGAAGAAAAATTTCACACAGAATTTAATAATGTCGCATACATCTATTAAAATTTACTTTGTAAGATCACGATGTCTAAAGTTGCTGTTTTGTTTTTAATGACAACAAGCAATTGAATTCATTTTTATGTTTAAGTAGATTTCATAATTTTCTGTTTACTAAGTAAAAGATTTTAAAATTTTTAAGAATTAAAAATTTAAAAAAAAACTTTTTTTTTGTCATAAAACATTTTCTAATTAGTAAAAAACATTTTAAATCTTAATTAGATGAAAAATTTTAAAGAGCATATCATGATTAAAATAATCTAGAAATTTTAGAGTTCAAGCTGCACAGAAAAATTAAAGTCTGTACTCTCTCTATAAGATATTCGAAACAACTGGCTGAAACACAATACAGAATAATTTAAACTTTAAAAATTTTGCTGAAAGCTTTTAAAGCTAAAAAAATATAAAAAAACTTTAAAAAAAATAATAACAAAAATTGTATTTTACATTCATGAGGTTCAATTCTCATATAGAGTACTATAAATGACTCAGGCTTTTAAATGAACTTACTAAAATAAATATAAAACACATAAAAAATACAAACATAACATATGTAAAATGAACTGAGCAACATCTGAATTTCAGCTTGTAGTACTGACAAATATTTTCAAGGGCCATGACTAGTCTCAAGCATCTGTATCGCATTTGATGCTAGATCTCTGATTTTTTTGTCATTGTGATTTTTCAAGACTTTCAGATCTGTTCGGATGGGCGTACTATTAACAGAATTTCTCAATTTTGCTGGGAAAGAAAAATTACATATGTAAAATGTGTAATTTGTAATAAACATAATAATAAAAATTATGTATCAATGATACACTACTATAATGTTTTTTCTTCAGCTTTGATAAAATAAAAAGTTATATTCCTTTAAAAAGCTCTTACATCAAAAATGCATTTTAAAATATTAAAGAATCAGAATTAAATTTGTTCCATATTGTATTTACAGGAATTGACCCTGTTTTGACTTTTTCAAACATTAAAATAATATAGTACTATTATACTTTTTCTTTTTAACAATTTTATTTAATTTTTGATTTCCTGTTTGTAAAAATAGAATTTTGGAATCAATTTTAAACCCAGTTCCTCATATGTTAGATGATTAAAATTTAGTAACTGGCACCCAGTGTCAACTGAATAGTGCTATATGGAAATTAACCTGAGAAATATTAATTTTGGGAACGTAATATTTGTAAATATGAATTATGAAATACACTTTATTAAAACGAAAATAATAATAAAAAATATATAAACACTGTTTTATTACAATAGTAAAAAGTAAAAAGATATTTTCATTACCACAAAGAAATTACAATACTATGAATCATAAAAAAATAGTCTTAAATATAAATTAAAGTCAAAACATATAAATATAATTAAAATTTTGACTTATTCTATTTTTATTAGAATTTAGCACTTTTATGATTTGTTCTGGCATTCAAATCCTTGATGAAAAAATTAAGTAAAATAAAAAAATTAGAAATATTATTAAGAAAGAATTAAAAATTTATAGAAAAGAATCATTACTACTGATATTAAAATATTTATTTTTAGAAATCAATAATATTAAGAAGTGATAATCTTTTAATGAAATATGACTGTTTAGAATATAAATGAAAATTTAAAGAAAGCTGACCAATTTGGTGCAAAATTTGCATAAGTAGAGCAGCACCACAGCTACATTTGAATTGGAGACAATTCTCCCCCCCCCTTCTTTTTTAAAGCCATAAAGAATATCATAAGAAATAAATACTAAAAATAAAGAAATAATCATAAAAGCTTTCTAAAAGCATCTTTACCCTGAATGACAAATGAGAAATCCCTTTTCATAAAAAATATGTATATATATAAAAAAAATTCATAAAAACACGAGGCACAAAAAGTATTTCAAGAAGGCTGTAAAACCATAATGAATGAGGAGAAAAGCATTCATTAATAAAAAATTTAAACACATTATAAATGTCATTAAAATTCCAATTTCTTTATATATTTAAGTTCTGTACATCATTTATTTGAAATTATTGCTTAGATTTCGAGATTTTAGTTCAAAATAATTAGAGATTTAAAAAACATTAAATAAATTACTCACCTGAACACATCAATACAACAAGAAGAGATAGGGCATTTTGGGTGAGTTCAATAACAATCAAATCACCAGCCAAAATTTGATACAAAATATTTATCAGATCAGTTGATCCTGCAATTTCTTCTATGTCACCTAGTAAAATGCATAATAAGAATACATTTTTATATTACATTCCAAAGAAAAGAATATGCATATTAACTACACAGCACTTCAATAAAATTGTCAGTTGCATAGGATATTGTTTCAGCTTTTGTTATTGCTGAAAGCCTGGAAACAAAACACACCTTGTCTGCAATTTTTTGAATGAGGACATTCTTGAATCAGAAAGATAAAAATAATAATTATTAATCATTCATGCACTTCTAATGCAAATGTATTCCCATTTGTAAATAAATTTTATTTTGCTTTTAATAAGTCGCGAGATGTACAGAAAGTTACAATAAAAATTTAGATGATTTTAAATTCTAATTCATAATTGTTTAAAATGTTTCTTTCAAGAAGGAGGATGAATTAGCATTGTGACTTAATACCTTTTTCTAATCAACTTTTAAAGCATTCTTAAACAGTTGAGGTGAGTGAGCTAATATGATAGTAGAAAGAAAATAAAATTAGTATCTTTTCCCTTTTTTACAATTTGAAAATTTTCTGGAACAAGTCATTTTGCAGCAACTATCAATAAAGACAATTCAGTAAATTCATTTTTTAATGAAATTAATGGTATACTGATTATAACAATTCTCATTTTCATGTCAAAAAACAGAATGAAAGACACATAATAAACAGTTCTTTCCTGGTACATTTTCAAGGCAACAAGCATTTCAAATGCATTAGTTAAAAAAACAGATGAAGACCATAATTAGATTTAATATTCTACAGTATGACATTTAAATTTTATTTTAATGCACCCATTTTAGGGAGAATTTTTTTTTTTTTTTTTTTTTAGATCCATTAAATTTAGCACCAGTAATAATATTCATATCTTTGTGTCAAAAATAAATTCATATAATTCATTCAATAATCAGTGATTGCAATTAATTACTTCAGTAATGCATTAATGGGTTATGCAATGAAAAAGTCCACTAGACTCAATTATAGATGCAGGTATTTTATTCTCAACAAACGCATGAATTCACAGTAGCAAAATATAGCTGAAGCATACACAAAGTTATTTACTAATTTTTAATCAAAATACTAGGTATTTTATCAAAAGTAAAATCGTATTAAACAAAAGATAGAAACCTCTGAAGACGATTAATATAATAACAAAATAACAAATTCAGTCTTTTTAACACCATTTTCTCTAGTGAATACTAACGCATGTAAAGTTCCTATATTTCTATAAGCATATTAGAAATATTTTTACTAAAATGAAAATACAAATTCTTACTTGTATATTGTACAAAATATTAAACTGTAATAAAAAATTATAATGCAAATAGATGTTACATTCTAAAAGGAGGGTGAAAGTAGAAAAAATATCCCTTACTTAAACAACTCACAGCAACCAAAGAAAGGGCTATTAAAGCTTCATTTTGCATCACAACATGCTCTGATTTCATCATTGAAATTATTGGTGGTAAGGCATTAGCTTTCACAAGATTCTTCATCACAGATGGTGTTTTGGAATTCTTTGCAATCCAAGCAAGCAATCTTGTGGCTTCACCTGATAAACATCATATTATTTAAGTTAATAAATGTATTAATGATAGTAATAAATAGATTTAAAATTTAAATATAATGTAAAAAGATAGGCATTTTAAAAGCATCAGAAAGTTTGTTTTAATTTTGAAATTTTGGTTTATTAATAAAAGACGGTAAATGATTAATTAAAGATTTTAAAAATAGCTTTATTCTATGATTATTTTGAAAATAATGTGAGTAAATTTATGCAATAAAGTGAACATCAAATCTATAAAAATGAACATAACATAAAAATCTAGAATTTAAATACTTTCAAAACACAGAATACCCAAAAATAGAAATACAACTTGATAAGAAATAAAAAATTCTGTATCTTTGAGTGGCTCATGAATTTCAATGGATTTGCTTAGTAAATTGAGAGAATGAAAATTAAATTTGAGGTTGGTGCAACTAAAGATGAGGTTGAAAATCATAAATAAAAAAGGAATTATTGCATATGCATAAACTTATCAAAAAAAGAAATCCATGCAATACAACAAAAAAAATGAAGGGGAAAAACATTAAAATAAACTAGAAAGTATTTAATTTGATATAAAATAATGAATGTGTCAAACCCTTTTACCTAAAACTACCAAACTAGGGATATATGTATTTGAAAAGGCAATAATTTAAATCTTACAGACATTTTAAAAAAGTTTTAATTATATGTTTTCCCATAACTTTCAAAAATATTTCAGCATAAAAATGATTTTTACATCATCATAAAATAGAAAAAAGTTACCTCTTCGGTAATATTAATCTTTTGCTATATGTATATCTTTTCCTTTTTTAAATCCAATTTTAAAATTATTTTAAGCTTCATTACAGCAATAGATAATTAAAAAATTACATTCTTAAAGAGATTGTTAACAACATTGTTAAAAGGTGATGATGAAAATGTAACGATTTGACTTATTTTTCCAAAATAAGTAGGTCTGCTTTTAAAGTATGTTCTCGATAAAAGTTTTTGAAATTACAATTTAACTTTATAAATAAACAATTATGAATTTTAAGAAGTACAATATTGCTACTCATTAATAATTGGATGTATAAAATAATTTATCCTATATATTGTTTAAAAATTAGTTTTTTTTTTAAGATTTTTTTTTTAGTTTAGTGCATTGGATTTTTTGCTGTATCAAAGAATAATTTCATCAAATTGTTACACAAATTATGAAAAATATTCTGTAATATACAAAACCTGCCTGTTAAAGATTTTATTATCTGTTCTTATATTCAAATAAAAATGTTTAGTTTCATAATGAAAATTTTTGTGCCAGTTGAAGCTGAGTACTTTTTTTTTTCCCCCTTTCAAATTAAAAATTCACATTTTAAGTGAAGTATTATCACATTTTAAGTGAGTACTTTGATAAACAAGTCATCAAAAGCTAGATACATAATATACTTAATAGGAAATTTTAATAATAGTTACTAATAACATGGTAGTTAGTATTAAATAAATATAGCAGAAATGAAGAAAAACTCTTAAATATTAATCAATACTAGAAAATTAGCCTTCAAATGCAAAATATTTATTATTGATTCTGCTAGAATGTTATTACTATTTACAACAAATATAGTTAATTTTTATCATTGCTTTATTAAAACTTCTCCTAATTGAAAATGTTTCCATTTCTAAAACTGTCCCATTTTTCTGAACTGGAAAAAAGATGAACCATACATTGCAATTTATATTTCATCAAAATATTCAGTACCTTTAACTCCAGGGTGATCTTCCACAGCACACCAGCTTACTAATCTTTTAACAAAATCAATATTTTCACCAACTGTTTTTGCAACATCCTCTGCAAGAAAAATGAATACATATAAATGAAAAGATAAATAATTTTAATAGATCTGCAACAAAAATAAGCACTTTACACAACTTTGCAGATAAACGTGTTTGAAAATCAGCAGATTATATGATATATATATTTAAAACAAAATAATTTCAAATTTCTCATTGCCATTAAATCTACAAATCACAAACATATATGAAAGTCTCTAATTAAAATTTTAAAAAAATCATTAAGATTGGGTTTACTTTTAAATCGAATTAATTAAAAAATATATAATTTAAATTTGCTATTCCCTTTACCATTTCAATTCTATAAAATTCAAATTAAAAAAATTTCCACTTTACTTATAAATGTATTGAAATTGGAAAAAAGGTAAAATATTCTTTCATTAATATTTACAGTTACATTTTATATAATATTCATGCACAACAAATACATAAAAAAAATCATTTCATGGAAATGTAGATTTTAGCATTTTCAGAATCAAACTTTGTTATTCTTCAGATTATTTTAAATAAGAGCTCCACAATATTTTTAATATCTCAAGCACTTTTGTTAAAAATTATTCATTTACAGTTAATTTAATTGCACTTATTTTATTTCTTGGTCATTATGTTTTACAAAATTGATTATTTTATGAAGTTATTTTTTGCTCCACATCGTCGCAATCTAGCCTGCCAGTAGATCACTATTTGTTTCTATTTCAAAACTATTTAAGTAATTCATTTCCATTTGAGTGTCTATGCTTGTTATGGATAGAGAAGATTCCACAGTAAAGAAGCAAAACTTTTAATATTACTAAATACTTACATCCAAAATATTTTAATAATGATAATAAGAATGTTTTTTAAGCCCTCTGTCATTATGTATACTTTCTATTACTACTATAGCTTTCATTAATTAATTAGTGAAAATCATATCTGAGATATCTTAACATAATATTTTTTAAGGGCCACATCCTTATCTTATATTAAAAACAGTTTAAAAAACAATTTATAATATATATATATCTAGGAGAAAGTGATAAAATAATTTAAGAATACATAATAATTTTCAGACATACCTTGTTTATCAAGTAACATTCTTAGTGTTCCAAGAAGTTTAAAAACAACAGGGAATGTTTCAACATTCATCATATCAATCAGGTTAGAAACAATACCAATCTTCACCATAGCTGCTTTATTTTGAGCTTTAAGATGAAGAGGAAAAAATGGTTATAAAATATCTTTTTATCCTATATTTTCAAATAAAAAACAATATTACAAACAAAGAACTAAATCATATTATAGTAACATTTGACAGCCCTGATCATTGTAATAGTAATGAAATATTTGTAAAGCAATATTTTATTACTATTCCAATGAGTAAGAAAATTTTAATGTTAAAACTTGCCAAGAATGAAGTAGGAGCCTAATTTTTGTTCTTTTATTATTTATAATATATATTTTTCAAACTGGGCAGGCACATATTTTTAAATCTTACAAGCAGTAAATATCTAAAATGCTTAATAAGGGCAATATTTTTACTAATTTTGTACAAATAAAACCATAATTAATTATTTCACATACTTCCTATATAAAATACATAATTTTTAAAAAAACTTATTTTCACTGAAAATTGAAGTGGCCTATGATCTCCAACTTTTACAGAATATCATATAAATAATATAAAATAATAATTTAAGTGCCTTTCTTATTTATAACAGTTTCATGGATTGAGTGCCTTTTAATCAAGATGGCATAATCAGAAATTTAATAATGGAGCAAAAATAGCCCAATTTTCAATACATCTTTAGAATGAGCTTCTCCATCATGTTATCATTAACTGTATATTAAGGCGTTTAATTGTATTTATTAAAAAATTAGAACAAATTAACATAATTTAAACACATTACTTTAATTTCAACTAACCAGGAATGGCAAGATTCCTTAAAGCGGAAAGTACAGCATGCTGCATCCTAATATCACCATCCTTGCCAGAATGTTTTTCTAAGAGTGTTCTAAGTTGTTCAACAACACCATCAGCTAACATTTGAATACAGTGACTGTCTGTTAAGGAGGAAAGGGGGAAATTTGATTAATGTTGCAAATAAATTCATAAATAAAATTCAAAATTATTGGAAGAGAAAACATACAAAGCAATTAGTAATAAAGATACTTGACTTATACATTTGAATATGCCTTCTTTTCCTTAAATAAATAAAACATTAATATGCTTTTAAATTAAAGAAATCTAATTCAAAATATTTTTTTAGAAATTATAATATTCACTGGCAATCAGTAATAAACTAATTTTATGGAAAAAAAAAACTGTTTGTTTTGAAACAATTTTATTCCAAAACTGATTTCTAATATACTCTTAAAAACAGAACCTTCTCCAATAGATTGCCCAGTATGAATTAAAACAAATGGTAGTAAAAATTAACATCCACACAGAGTAACATGTGCATTTCTGCTACAGTTTTCTCAACAGCAGAATAATAAAATAAAAGTTCCAGCAAATATTGTTTTCTTCTGTATTTAACTTATATTCCATACACTAAGAATTAAAGGTTGCAATCAAAACTTTCCAATACAAATATATTTAGATATTTTGCATGTAAGTAATTATTATAAAAAAGATTCAAATTTTATATATATTTGTATGCCTAATATAATAAAAGTAAGCTGAATCATAATTAGTATAAACTATCAAATAATATCACAAGAATGTAGTAAAACATCATACCTTTTCTAGCAAAATTACCAGTTGCCAAAGCCCCAGCAATTAGAAGATTTTCATCATTACTTTTCAACCATGATAGAGTTTCTTTATAAACCACACCTTGACCATCTTTCCAAAGATGCTCCATACTGGCATCTAATAAAAAACAGAAAAAAAATCCAAAGAAATGTTAATAATACACAGTATCAAAGATAAATTTAATTATATTCCAAAAAATAATTTGATAAAGATTCAATATCTGATGAAGAAAATAATGAAGTAAAATTGTTTTGATAATATTGAGAGCAAAAATTGCTAAAGAAATATTTTATAAAAAGAAAATATAATGAAAAAAATCCCCAGATAAACAGTTTGAATTTTTGATAAATTAAATTTCTTAATATGTAAGGATAAATAATTTTAAAATGATACTTTTTTATTGGAGATAGAAATATGTTTGCCTCTATTAAAAATATATGTTTAATATATGTTTTGGTAGCAATACTAATAAATTGTTCAAAATTTAAATAATCATTTACCATTATTGTATTCTCACAATTTATATTCATTTATTAGCATGAGAAATAAACACAAAATATCTAAAGCAAATATGCACAATGAACAATCATGAAATTTTCAATGACTGAAAATATTAAAATCTTTTGAAATTAAACATAGGTTGAGTGTCTCATTTGGTATTGACACTTTATTGAGGTCTAAAAGATGTAAATAACTCAAAGTATTTAAAGATGCATGAAAAAAAGGTAAAAATTTGGTAGTATTGAAAATAGTTATTTGCTGAAAATTTTTTAATTATTGTTTGCATGCCTTCATAAGGTAATAAGTATATCATTCTTTAAAAATACATTCTGTCTGTCCATAGCAAGAACTCTGCTAGATGATCGTCTATGCTCATGGTGGGCGTTATAGAAACAGGTTACTGTAGAAAGAGTTCATTTTGCAGAGATAGAAATTCTTTCATTTCTTATGTTGGCACGTTTAGCACCAAACTGATGACAGGTATTATTGCCTTTAAATTTTGAAAACAAATTCAAAAGAAAAAAAAACACAAAGTTGAAAATCATTTGCATACTTGGGATATTGAAAATATCTGACATTCCTATTATAAATATATAAAAAAAACTGAATAATTATTTGTATGTCTTAAGATTGCACAAGAAGAAAAAAAAATTAAGAAGTAAAATCATGCATGACAAAAAATTAATCATCTTCATTTCATTTGTTTTAAATTTATATAAATTATTAATATCAAATTCTCTGCAGCAAATGTGTGTAATTTAACATAAAAACAATAACATAATTAATCGTATTTATTTCATAATTTTTATAAAAAGTTGCTTTTATTCTATTGTAAAATAAATGTTCATAGTTGAATATGCTTGAAACCTTTCCAGATTTATATTTATTTTTATGATATATATACTATTTAATAACACACATTAACAATTACCATACTATCAATATTACGATTTAAAAAATAAAACATTGATTTGTAACTTATTTTCAATATGCACAAGCTTTCTACAGCATAATTAATTTTGCAAAGTACATGTGTAAAAGTATTCTGAATTTGAAAATAACTCAAGTGTTCATTCAGGTATGAGCCAGATGTCCTGGACTTAAAGGAGTCCAACTAAATAAACCCAATATTGATTTACATTATTCTAAGAAAAACACAGTAAAAATTTGTTTTTGTATTCTAGATTACCATTTATTCATTTACTCGGCTTGAAAAAAAATTATTATTATTATTTCAAAGAAAACTTTTTCTCACAAATTGTCAATTCAAATAATAGAGTGATAAAAGAACTTTTCTTTTCAATATATAACAGTAGTCATGAACTCAAAGCAATAAAGGATCCACAAATTTCTGCACGCATTTTATCATTTCGGGGTTGAAAATTCTTCACTCTTAATGCCCTTCACATTTCTATTCAAAACCCATCAATGCTGTTTGAGAATACTTGGCTGTCGCTGTTTTATTATCCCAATCAGTACACCTAAGTAGAAGACATTTTTTTAAATGTTCGTTAATAAATTTTTAGATTCCTTGAATCATATCTACAAAAGAAAGCTACTTAAACCAAAGGAAGGTGAGAAAACAAGCATAAATACAAAATGTCTATTTTTTTTATTGAAAAAAAAGGAATGCACTACCTATAATATAATACTTCCTTCATACCATTATGTAATTGAATAATACTTCACAATAAAAATTCAATAGAATAACTTCTTAACAATTGCATATATTCCTTCAATTCCAGAAAAGAAATTAAATCTTTCTAATCACTAAATATTTTTATAGAGCATAATAGAATTGCTATTTTTAATTATAAACTATTACACAATTTCTCTTAATTATTATTTAACACTAAGAGCAAAAGGAGCAAAATTCTGCAACATTTTGCATGCCTGTGATTTTAAAGTCTTTCCTTCTTAAACTGAAAAGGCATTATAAAGGATATCAAAATTTAAGAGACAAAAAAAATATTAAATAATGAAATGCAGTTAATATTAACCAAAGAAAAGATTAATAAAACATTAATAAAATATAAAAGAAGTAAGATAAGAGAATATAAAGATCGTGTAACTGTGACTAAAGCAAGAAGATGAATGAGCAACAGTTTTTTTTTATGCCTTTAGATTGACATCAAGAAAAAGAATAACCCCCAGACTTCCACCCAATTCAACCCATTCAAAATGGATCTTGCCTATTGAAACCTGTTTCTGTAATACCCGTTGTAAACATAAATGATCATCTAGCAGAGTTCTTATCATGGACAGACAATAACTAATACAATACATCATTGTTAAATGAAGATATTAGTCCAAAACACTTTATATTTCAATTTGAAATGTTTGTTTTGATCATTATAATGCAAGAGTCCATAAAATTAGAGTAACATAAAAAAAGTTAAAGAAATTACATTGGGTTAATATTCAAATATCTTTCACATAATTCAGACTTAAAACCTTTAAATTACCAAGTGTCTAGACCGTCTAATGAAGAATAAGGAGCAGATAAATGTTTTATCAATCAAGAAATAGAATTAATTGTACAAATAACTTCATATCTGGTAGTTTCTTCTCTATAATCTAGAAATAAAGAAACTCCCGACATGTTGAAAAAGATATTATATACTAAAGAAAGTTATACAGAAAAATAATATAGATGTTTTTTAAGAAGTAATATCAAAAAGAAGAAAAAAATCATTTATATCTATCCACCCACATATGATTTAATCACTGACCATTACCAAATACAAATATTTAATTTAAATACAAACATGTTGGAATTGTGAGTAACAGATATATTACAGAAACAATACGTAAAATACTTTACAAAAATCATGCAGCAATTTTTTAAATATTATAATAAGCACTCCTTCATTCCTTAGAATACTTAAAATAAATAATATATTTTACATAAAAAATAATTAAATCAAACAAAAACATACTTACCACCAGTGAGTATAAGAATGATAAGATCAGGGACAGTTTTACAAATATTGAAGGTACCGGTCACAACACTTCCAGAACTTATGTGTTTTCGAACAATCTCAACAAGTTTATCACATAACCCCATTTGAGCTAAACTAAGCTTAGCTGAATCTAGGGGAATAAAAAAATTAATTTAAAAAAATCATCCTGTAAAATGTTGCAATATATATATACATATATATAAACAATATAAATAAGTTTTTAAAACTATTTCTTTATTATGCAATATTTCATGCTTTTCTTTTATAGAATTTTAGATAATTTTAGAATGTTTCAAAATGTAAACAAAAATTATTTTAAAAATATTAGAAAATTATAAATTCTGCAAATTAGTAACAAAAAATGTACTACTACAAACTTGATGTTACCATTTTCACACAGATTTCCAAATAATTCTAAAAGTGAGTCCATAATATCATCTTTCAGAGGTTTTTCAAGCAAACTAAGAAGTGATGACAACACAGATTTATCCAGAATTTTGGCTCGACCTTTATCTATAAAGAATAAATATAGCAAATATTATTTAGTTTTTATAATACAAAAAAAAACATGGTTTCAGATTCTATGAGAGAAATAAGGAGCACTTAAGCCCAAATAATTATATACTTACGACTATCAGCTAAACAACTGAGAACTAAGAGGCAATGAGTCACAACATCTTCATCAGAACTGAACTTCATTAGATATTGCAATAGTACATCAAGAATACCATTATCAACAGCTTGGTCCTGAATTTCTTCTGAAGATACAATTTTATATTAATATACAATTGAATTAAAAGATATAAAATGAATTAATAGAAATACTGACAAATTTTTGATGCAATATAACACACCATAAGTATCAGTCAAATTTAACAAACAGCCAGAGGCTATTGTTCTCATATTTTCAGGAAGATTTTCTTTTTCCAATAAATTCCTTAAAAGTTGTATAAGTCGATTCACTCCATTATTTTCTTTAACTAAACTGCGTGCAGCATCTAGAAGGAAAATAATAATAATAATCAAGAAACTGACAATGCTATCTTATATTTCTTCACAAATTCAAAACCATTGATTATATAAAAATATGTTGAAGAACAGCTTATATTTCTCTAAAGCAATAAAAAAACATTTTCATTAATTTCAACCTGTAAATGTAAAAGATATAAAAAGCCCACTTCTTTATAATTCAAGATAAAAAATATATAAAAAAAAAATGGAAACAATTTAACTGAAATATCTGTAAACTACATGAGAAGAATAAAACATTTTTTCATTAATTAATTCTGTTCTATATAAAACAGAATCATTTTGTTTCTTTGACGGATGAAATTGCTTATTAGTTTAACAAATTTATTCTAGAAATGTAACCAATTGAATAGCAATTTGAATATTTTTATAAAGATAAAATAAGTAATTTTCAACATAATAGAAATTTTATCAAAAATTTGAAACATTCCATAAAATATGTATACTTTCTGAATTTATTGAAAGAAAAATCCCTTTCTTTAATATAAATATCTAGACACAAAGAAAATGAGTAAGAAATAAGAAAATGATTTTTAAAAATGATCTATTCCCATGAATATGTTTCAATATAATTTTTTACACTGAAAAGTATGATTTTAACATATTTTATAAAGTAGTTGTCTCTCAAATTAATGTGGAATTTTTTTTTCAATACAGCATAGAAAATTATTTATTCCTATTACAAAGTACTCTTTTTTTTTTTTTTTTTTTTTTGTAATTTTGAAGCATTTTAACAAACAGAAATCTAAGCAATGAAATTCCAAAATTTTTTATAGCTGATCTTCATATTTTTAAAAGTTTTCATTATTATTATTAACTTTCTTCATATGTAATATCATTATATTTAATTAAAGATGTAAGTACCCATTATATCTAAATAATCATGTTATTCAATCAATTAAATTTTATAAAAACTGAATTTGAATTTAAAAACTTATACAAATCATAAAAATATTCATTATAATTTTTTTTATAAATAGCATTTTATCAGAAAAAGTTCTAGCAGAAAAACAATTATCAAAACAGAAATGAGATTGAAGATTGGACCTGCTTTCAAACAGCTCTATACTGAACACAAGTATCCAAATAATAAGAAAAGATACTATTGCTTCTTATCAATGAATTTTCAGTAGAAAACTATCATAAGTTATTCATAAAACAAAATTTTTTGCTATAATAATGAGTAATTATGATTTAAGTTTTAATCTATTTTAACAATAGTTAAAATAATGTGACAAAAATTATTTGTCACATTCAAAATTATTTGTTAATGGATTTTTTGTTTTCTTATAATATAATTAATGATTAAAACTCTTAGATGCTCAGAAATGAATAACATTTTATGTTTTTCCAACTGAATTGTGCATAGTTAGATAATTTTTTTAATAATTTTTTGCATGATAAACCAAATTATACATGTATCAGATACCAAATTTAGAAAGTAAAGAAATGTTTTTATTAAAAGATTTACCATTATCATAGCAAATATTTCCAAGAGCTCGACATACTTGAAGTACAACATTAGTGTCATTATTTGACATAAGTTCCAATAAAGGGACAACAATAGCAGGTTCACTACAAGTTTGTCTTCCTAAATCTGGAACAAAAATGATTAAATATAATTACAAATAGCAAAAAATAGGTTAAAACAAAAAAAAAAAAAAAAAAAAAATCAGAATGCATAAATTATTTATCTTTATTTAAAATTTTAAAAGATAGAAGATTTTTTACAAATATTTATAATAAATTTACACCAATAATTAACTTTTTTTTGTATAAGGTCATAATCACTCAGATCTTATATAAAATTTTAAGCCTTATATAAAACCATAAAAAATTATTCATTTATTTATCATGATTATCACAAACGCATTTAAATCCATAAAAGTTACAAAAAAAAAAAAGTTATTCAACAGTTTACAAATGAGGTCAATAAAATTATTAAGATAAAATAAGTTAGAATAAAGATAAATTTAAAGCAGAATAATCTCTTGTTCAGTATCCTTGTAAATTAATAGTGACTAAAGAAAGGGAAGCAAAAGAATCAGGAAAGCTTTACATCCCCAAAATATATTTTCTTTAAAGCATTGCTGTCATTTAGAATGAGGTATCTAACAAAAAAAGTGTTTTCTGTATCATACACAATAATTAAGTCTTATCTAGAATTCAAAGCAAAGCCTATTGGCATAATAATGGGTTTTGGAAATTTTCTTAAAGTAATTTTTTTAGCATTTTTCAAAAAGTAAAAATTAAAAAATAAATCTTGCTAATATAATTTTAAATTCGACTATGCTTAATTTTTGACATTTTAAAATATAAAGTATCAAAGATTATTAATATAGCAACCTAAAATTAAGTTAATCATGTATAAATTTCAAAAATATATTTATACAGAATTTATTTTTAATTTTGGGATCATAACTTTATGGAAATAATTTATAAGACGTTTCAAAATCCTATAAGAATCAATAATATGCCCCTTTCAGTTTTATTTCCTCATCAATAAAATTAATTGATTTGTATCTTTCAAATATAAAGAAGAGGAAAAATGTTTTGCATACCAAGTTTAGCAATCTCAGCTAGGATTTCTGCTATAAGGGCAAAAGTTGATGCAGAAAAACGTTCTCTGGATTTCAATATAAGAGTAAATGTGTCAACAATTCCATTTTTTATCAAATATTCTACAACAGCTTTCTTATCACAGCCTATAAATATACAACATATTTTTAATTTCACAAATATACAGAGAAAAGAAATTAATATATCTTTATGTATCTTCAAACAGTTATAAAACTTTTATTATGAGTAACATCATAATATGCTCACATAAACTCTCTTTATGAAATTATACTAAATAATTCAAATATTTTTTATACTGGTAAGATTATTAAATCCTTAACATATTTTTATACTAAGCCTTAGCTTTAACTCAGAAATAATGCTTCACACACAGACAGAAAAAAGAAGTACAAAATGAATGAAACTATATTTTATAATGATTTTTAAAATTCTGGAACTTTTTCAACACGTAAGTTAAAAATAAACAAATAATAATAAAAGGTACATTTTAAAACAGTATAGATGTACCTTCAGTAGAAAACTGTTTATTGATCTGCATAAGAATCTTCTGGATTTCTGATGAGGTTTTGTTCTCTTTTATACCCAAATTCAGTTTGTAAAGCTGATCAGATATTTCATCTAAAAAAATCAAAGATTATAAAGGGCATACTATAATAAGTTAAAACAATATTTGATAAGTTAATTCATATTTGGCCATTTATGATTAATAGTAGTTGTAATAGTTCATATTTAATTAACAAATTAATTGACATGAATTTTTTGTATGACAATTAACTAATATAGCATGTTTATTTAATTGCGGAAGAAGAATTGCAGGATGTTTGTTGGGACATAACTGCATTTTCTGTGCTCCTTACACTTATTATTTAATTAATTATAGAAGAAAATATGAAGCTGCTGGCAAGGATTTAATTTAATTGTAAAATAATTTAACAATAGTTTGGCCAAAAGTAATTAAGAAAAGACAGCTATTAGGAATTGTAATTTCATAGTTTCCTTATGGCAACATTGTTTGACAGAATTTTCCTAAAATTAACCAGTTATGAAAGTGCTCATTGGATTTTTTTTTAAACCTCACTTTTAAATTTTGAGATAATAATAATAAAACCATTTAAATTGCTGTAAACATTCTAGTCTTCCATAAATAAAAATATTTTTAATCTGAAATTTCTTAGCTTTCATATTCACAGATACAGCTTTTCAGGTTTGTATTTTTTTTTTAAATCATAACAAACACATATAATTTTTTTTCTAATATGCTTTCAAAACTGAAGTAGAATTTTATAATTACAGTTTCTCTCATCCACAGGTCCATTAAAATCAATATAAGAGAAAATTGCAACATTTATCTGTTATTAGTTTACTCATAACCCCCCCCCCCCGCCGTTCTCTATTTTGTAGGATTCAAGTTTTATGATCGATGTGACAATATGAAAGTTTCGGATTGTTCATTTCGCATAGCAAAATTGTTTCATAATGAAAGCAACTCACCCATTTTCAAATAAAATATAGCTGAAAAGGAAAGTATATTTTTATAAATCTTAATAAGGATATCTGAAAAAAGCAAGGCTTTTTCACTATATTCAATATAGCGGTGAAGCTGTCAGAATATAAATACGCGGATCACCCAATGCAGCAAAAAGTATAAACATACAAGGGATAGTGAAAATTGAAGTTTTTTTTTAATAAGGTCAAGAAACATTCCAAAGTTTAATGTAAAAATTATTTTATTATCCTTAAAACAGTTAAAATTTCATTATTTTTAATCTTCAACAATAACTTTATAGAAATAAATTGTTTTATATCAATTATTATGTCATAAGTTATATAATTAGTCACTGTTTTCAAGAAGAAAGCTTTTATAAGAATGAATGTGGCAACAATTCACAATGTCAATAATAAACACCGAATTCGTTTTTCATTTTTACTTCCATTCAATTTGTTAATTCATAATATGATGATGTAACTACAGAATTTTAATTGTATTGAGAAGTGTAATTTTTCTTGTGCTATATCCTTATTTTTAAAGCATGACTGCTCTTTGCAGAAATTTCTTTGTAAGATATTCTTTCTGCATTATATAAACATTTATGTTAGAATGATTTTCTTTGCAATTTTTTTTTATTTAACAATTGAAATCTGTTCTACAATTCCATGAGCATTTAAATATTGATTTTGAAAAGTGAAGCCAAAAAAATCGCCAAGACAGAGCGCACCGTTCACTGGGATTGAGCCGATCCATTACTTTATAAATTAAATAATAACAGTACCATAGAATTTTTCAAACTGCTTAAATATTTTTCTATTGCTAGGTGTCAGGATTAACTGATTTTTTTCCCCTTCGTGAATAATTATTTGCGGAATTTCATTTCATATTAACCATCCAAATAAAAAAATATTTTAACAATATTTTTCAACTGTGTGAATCGATATTTTAATTCTAATTAAACATTTATTTAATAATATGTTAACCTTTATTTAGCATAATTTTAACTCTCATTAAAATTACTGATTTTTCTTGTATGCCAACAATTGCAATTTAAAGAATAGGTGTGGTTTGCAGATGACTTTATTTGACAAATTGGACTTTTCTCAATTCGATTAGTTGGCAATTAAAGAATCTAAAATGCAACTGATTGATTTCCAACTTAGTTCAATATGGATTAAAAAATTTCTGG
The DNA here is from genome assembly GCA_026543055.1 of Argiope trifasciata. Lineage (NCBI taxonomy): Eukaryota > Metazoa > Arthropoda > Arachnida > Araneae > Araneidae > Argiope > Argiope trifasciata. The sequence continues at coordinate 1,970,758 of JAPMOQ010015217.1, read as the reverse complement.
AAATAAGGTAATGGAATTGGTTGAAACAGAAAGATTAACAAGAAATATAAGTAAAAATGCCAGTAACAAAATTTTAAAAACAGGAAATTCAATTCCAGACATATTTAACTATTTAAAGAAGCCATGCTCATGCTAAATTTACCGTATTTTCATCTACCTATATCTGTGAGTCAAATTCAGCATGTATTTAGATAAAAGTAATATCTTACAATTCTAATATAAGTTATTAGTTATCTAATCTGCAACAGTAGTCACACTAATGTTACTATAATTTGAATTACACAAATAACTAAAACATTAACTATTATACTATGTAAAAGGAATTTTTTTCATAGTAGATAAAGAATTTTGAGTTGTTAGTTTTATTATTTTCCTAATAATCACAAGTCAAAAATATTTAAGAGTGTGTCTATACCTCATTAAACTTTAGAAAAAATTGCATGCTGATCCATAAAGGTTCCTCACCTGTGATCTAGGGTATAGGAATTATACTTTGAATAGTTCTTTTCTTCAATAGGGATACTTATAAATCAGCCATTTGAATTAGTACTTAAATTGTGGAGTTTAGATCCTCCCTTCCCTTAAATATTTCATCAAAGACTTGTAGAGATAATCAACAGATTTCACTTATCATTTGTGCTTAATTGTCTTTAAATCAAAAGTTATTAAGCCAGTTTTGCTTGTTTAAAAATTCCACCCCATGCATGTGGATTTTGCAGATGTGGTCCAATAAAGTAGCATCATGTAAAAAGTATTTAAAGTTAAAAAAAATAAAGATGAAATAAATAATTTTAAATTGAGAAATAATTAATTTGCAATTAGTTTTATTATCTTTAATTTATATAGAAAGAAACTTACTTCAAATACAGAGCTGTCCAGATTTCAATATTTATAAAAACTACCTTGATTGCTTATCATTTTTAAATCAAAACACTTGGAAAGAAAATAATTTGACTAAATATAAATTGTGCATAAAATGGTAACCCATAACTAGCTCACTATTTATGTATATATATTATTTTTCAGTCACCTATCAATATCGTATTGGCAACTCGTACTATAAGTACATCTGCAATATGTTGTAAAGCTCAAGCAGGAAGGCATAAACGCACCAAAAACCAGTCTAAACCACTTACATATGAACAATTCAATGGACCCTACCAAATACACCATAGAAAATCATGGAATACCTGGAACACAAGTATGTCCTTAAGTTTTATGATTTCTCCTAATTTTGAATAGGAGTGAAATTGATAGTTGTATATAATTTAAAAATCAGATTATTATTACGATCTGTATTAATATTATATTACGATCTGTATTAATATCATATAATGTTTATTTCATCCTTATTACAAAAGCTGGTGCTACACCTCCCCCTTTTAATATTTATTGCCATTTATTTATTATTTTATTTATTGTTGTTGTTGGGGAAAATAAAATGAATCTTGTTTCTTTTCAAAAGTAATTTATCTTAAATTATACTATAGAGATTTCAAAATTAATACTATTAGCAAGATATTTTACTTATACAATATAAAAAGTAAAATATCTTGCTAATGGTATCAATTTTAGAATCTGTATAGTATAATATAATTCTTTATTTTTCTGGTATTAAAAAAAATACTTTGTTTTTAAAAAATGTTTGACTATTTAGAATGACTTGCAGTTTACATTTATTTTATTACATATAATTGTCGTTGATCCTTCATATTTTTCACTGCTATTATATATTAATGAGCAAATAGCACTCTGACTAGGTATATTTTGCTGCAACAGTACTTATGTGAAATTATTTTAAATAGAATTCTTAAATTACACATATGTTTCAGCATATATTGCCACTTTTCAAAATTTCGATTTTAAAGAATAACATGAATAATATGATCTTGAATTTGTTCTGTATCATTTTATACACCATTCTTACATTATTTTATTTTATTGTTTAATAATAATTTATTCATTTTTTTATAGCCAACTTACTGGATGCAGATGATGAAATCAGAGCATCTCAGACAGCTGTAGAAGACTTCTTTATTCGTAAATTCATGTTTGGAACTTGGCATAAACTTTTTGTTTCTGATGTAATAATCAAACGAAGGCATAATTTAATTGTCATTACTGGAATCATTGTGCGATCTCTTCAAGTCCGAAAACTTTATTTCCTTATTGGATATACTGAGGAAATGTTGAGTTATATTTTTAAATGCCCTGTAAAAATAGAATTACAGAGTACTCCAGATAGAAAAGATGTTGTCTTCAAATATGTTTGATTTTAAATATGTTCAGAAATAAAATAAAAAAAGTCATGTTAACAGTAGAACAAGTTAATAAAATTTCATTCTCTGCTATAGTCTGTACATCTGTATATACACAAGTTGCACTTTTTATATGAAATTTATTATTTACCTTGCAAAATACTTTATATTATCCATGCAAGCAATTTGTAGTGTAATAGGCCAATGGTGGTACTTTCATAGCTAAAATTCAGGCCCATAATGTACTAAAAAATATCTGGTGGATTCGCATTTTTTCATTCTGTCAGACAATCAGGCTATGGAGACTTCTATATTACATTATATCAATATGGTTTGGTTATAATTTTATTAAATAAATGTGTGAAATTATAAAAAAAATCAAAGCAGTTAAAAGTTGTACAAATTCACTTATTTTAGTTAAAAAATATTCTTTAAATCTTTTTTCAAGATGTATTAACCTTACGAAACCTGATCGCCTGATATTCCCCCATTCAAAGGGACCTGACTCAAGCATGTTGAGGTGGTAAAATGAGTTAAGAGTTAAAAGGTATTTCTTGACATTCTGATTTAAACTAATTTAACTGCTCCAAAACACCTGATTTATCTTCTTGTCGAATGTGGAAATATTCGTTGGTCAGAGCTCACAGATTTAAATTGTGTTATGTGCATAAAGACATATTTGCCTATACTTTTTAAATATTTATGATCCTTTGTGAGTCAACAAATGAATATCGCAAGCTCTGCAGAAGATTGCCTGAAGTATGATCTAATAAATTTTCACTAACCCCTTCCCGTAAAATGATGAGTATAGCTCGTCTTTGATTTTTCATGCCATATATCACAATGACGAATTATATTCTTCATTATGTTATGTGGCGTGACGAGTTATACTCCTCATGCGACTAAAGTTATTGTTGAATATAATAATTAATTTAATTTAAAATTACTAGTGTTTTGAATGCAGATGCTCTTTTATTACTTATGTTGATAATATCATAGATCACTATCATATATCATTTGATTGTCTTGCTACAAATTATCGCTAAACTATTAGTAGTCATTCTGATAAATTCGTTCATTCATTCTAATAAAAATTTAGCCTGAACATCTGTCTTACTAAATGTTAAATATGCAGTGAAATAAACACCTTAATGAATAAGAGTAATGCAAATCAAGAAGACCAAAATGATTGAGAAAAATCAGAAAATAAGTATATATTTAACTGATATTGATATTGAAACTAATGATAGTGAAATATTAGCAAGAAGAAAAAAATGCGTATAATGACTAATAGGTGAATTTTGTGAATACTCTGGAGTCGTAGACACATTATGTGCCTAAAATTATTTTTAAAAAAAATAGCAGAGTGCCTAGAGTAAACGCGAAAACTAGGGGCTAATTTGAAATTACTAGAGATTTTTGAAGAAATGTTGAATGTGAACTTACAAATTACAATTACATCCATACCAATTATATAATTTTAATTAATAATTCTAAATTAGTTAGAATTATAAAATAAACTAAGTTTTCTTAAATAAAAATTAAATAGATATTTCATCCATAATTTTTGCATTCTTAAATCTTACTGGCAGGGGTTAATTTAATTGAGATTATCTTAACTAATAAGATTTAATTGAGATGAATCTAATTTAATTGTGATTATTTTAAATGCTGTATCTAACATCACTTTAAGATAATTCACAGTATCAAATATATATATATATATATATATATATATATATCAGTTATAGATGCTTGTCCTAACACCATAGGTCATAATTTTAATCTTGCATATTTTCTTCAAACTAATAGGAATGTTTGTTTCTCTAAGGAGAAAAAAAAAACAACTGTAAAACATAATTTAACAGATATTTTTTCCTTGATTATAAATTCTTTTCAATATAACTATCTATTCAATATATCTATTTATTCAATATATCTATTGACATTTTTTTCCTTTGTGACTGTTCAATATATTTATTTATAATTAGAGGAAATGCAAATTAATTTAATCAAGTTTATATTTTTACTCCAAATATGTTTAATATGAGATATAAAAATTTAACTTCATTGGGACTGGGATATCATTTATGCATGGTCTACTAACATCTCGTGTTTTTTAACATAAGTGAAATTTTGCATTTCACCACAAATGCACATTAAAAAGTTAGGAAAACTAAGACTTATTGTGGAAATTCTAAAAATTAAATTTAAAAGAACCTACACACCAAGAAAAGCATTTGCATTCATAAATCCTTTTTTGCTCATCTTCACTTACTTCAGTATGTTCCATCAAATAAATCATATTATGTGATTATAAGATACAAGTTACTTGAACGAACTTTGAATTATGAATGGAATTTTTTAATTTATTGTGAAATGTCGAGCTGCAACGGATTTTGTGAAGAAATAGCTGTGAAAATGTTGATGAATTACTTATATGAGAAAGGACATAATTTATATTTGGATCTCTTTTTTTTTCTTTCTCTCCATCTCTTGCAGAATATTTACATTCTGTAAAAACAATTTTTTTCTGGACAATATTGAAAACCAGAAAAAAAAATGTCTAAAAGCTGTACCGCAATAAACTGAAAAAAGGATGAATTAGAGAAAATGAATATTATTGCCTTCAAAGGAAAAAAGGAAGACTTTTTTTTTTGCTAACAAATATATATGAGCATAATGGTTAAATTTGGGAAAAACGATAAAATTTCTGTAAAGGAAATATTAAAATCTCAGTATACCTTTAATTACAACTAAGTGTGGGTATTGTAGACATATGAGACACAGTAATGGCATACAATTCATGCTTCAAAATAACCAGAGTTGTTTTTTTAAGCTGATGGATATAGTTATTGGGTTCCAACATTCATTTTGATGATAATTGCCACTTTACCAATTTAAGTTAAACTGGTTGAACAAATTTGGAAATTATCAAGAAAAGCAGTTTGCCATCTGGATGTCAGTTACTATCTGAATATAAAGGGGCAAAAGAAAAAAAAAAGGTGTGTAGTTTGTTTGTAAACTGTTCATAAAGAAAGGAGAATGCCACAATCACTTTATACCTGAAGAACATGCAATTAAGACTTTACTTTTCTCCATGCTTCGAGATTTGCACATGCACTCAGACTTCATTTTACATTATGTCTCTTCTTGTAAATAGCCTATGTTGTATTTTTTTTAACTAAATGTTTAAAAATATATAAATGTATCTTGCAGATTAAAATTTCAAAATCACTTGAATAGGGCACTTCTGAAAATTATTTTTCAAAGTAAATGAATTTTCATAATCCTTTTTAATGTAAAATAAAGAAAAAGGATTATTAAATGTTAAATATTATGTATATATAGTTTGACTTATCCTAATTTATGGTAAAATTTAGATTATATTAGGAATTTTATTTATGTTTTTTTTTCCATGAAAGGTTTAGCAGTATAAAAATGCCATCCTGATAAATAATTTCTTTCACCTCCACTCTGTCTTGAGGGAGTGTGTCTTGAACAGGGGCATCTCATCGGGAAAAGTTAAAATCAGCAATAAATAATTATTCTGCACTTTCTTTTATTTATTGAACAATGTATTATTTAAAAACACAAAAATTTTATCATGTCTGAAACTAAATCGTACTTCGTTAGATCATATTTTGTAGGAAAACAGCGAATTAAATGCTTATGATTTTATCTTGTATTATAAAAAAAATGTGCATTTTAATAATAACAAAAAAATAGTTTCATTTTTTTTAGGTAATATAAAAATATAAAGTTTAAATATGAAAGACAGTATTCTAAACATACTTGGTTAACATACTTTTTATTTTGAAATATTACATGCAGAGTAAGATATTTTATACTTTTTGTAAATGGTTTCACATTAGTTATGTTTAGACAAAAGTAGTAACATAAAAACAAAGCACCTTTTTCTAAATACACAATACAAATCGGATTGTTTTCATGCCATATATAAGGTGGCTTATATAATATATAAATATGATTTATATAGAATTTCAATATAAAATATTTTTTTCATTAAGTCAACAAATTTTATTTATATACAAACATAATGAAAAACCTAACAAATATTCCATGAAAAGACTATTTACAAATATAAAAGTAAAGCTCAAATTAAAACAATTAATTAAAACTAAAATTAATGATTTAACGTATGTTTTAAAATGTGATTATTTGGCTCCAAGTTTGACAATTATATTTACAAAATTGTTAAGAATTTATATGAATTGCAATTTATCATCACTTCAGCAATCCCTTCTCATGTAAATTCAAGACAGAGTCTGCTATTACTTTTGCAGTACATTTCTGATATCCTCCACTTGTAAGAAAGACAACTGGTATATTATTCTTCCTTGCTAATCTGAATACAATTTCATCTCTTTCTATAATACCCTAAAAAAGAAACATGCATGAAAAAAAAATACAAATAAATAATTTATAATTTTTCATACTTGAATTAAGATATACATATAGAAAAACTTTATAACTTTTGTTATCTCACTGATTATGAGAGGGAAGAGGTGTAAAAACTATTTTAATACAATGCTTTTTGTTATAAAATTTTGAATAAAACTGCATTCTCTATATATGAGTTACTGAAAGTTTTCTTTTAACAAGTAGACATTTACAGTCATAAAATTAGTCAATTCAGACATTTATTCTTTTAATTTTTGGTAAATATTGATTAAAAATTTATCTAGAAAGACCATATACTAATCAAACTGAATATCAAATAGATATTAATAAACAATATAAATATAAGATTGATTTTTCTATCTTAGAAAAAAAAAGTGAAGAATTAAAAATTATATTTTAATTTTAATTTGGTTATATATTGGGTTGTTCGGAAAGTAATTTCGTATTTTTTTGTCAAAATGAAAAGAAATTTTCGTTTAATGAATAAATTATTTATTAAATTATAAAATTGCCATTCTGGACTAATACCTTTTGCCATATTTTTGGTAGTAACATGATTACATGCTCATAAAAGTTTTGGTCTTTGCTGTAAAAAAAAAACTGATCGAGGTGGTTTTTGGCCTCCTCATTTGAAGGAAAAATTTTGCAAATCAGTTCTGGTACTGATGTACTGTTAACACATCTTCTCCACACATATTGGCTAATTTATTTCTGGCTTGAACAGCATTTTTACCTTTTATAGCAAAAAAGAAAAAAATGACGAAAATGCTGTTTATTGCTCTCCATATTTAAAAGGGCACCATCCAAAAACTACTGCGAAGAATCAGCTGCACTTTTTCACACTCAAGCCTTGCTATATCAGCTCTTAAAACATAAAATGATTTTGCGGTTTAAGTATGAAATTGGGTGCGAAAAATGCAATTAAATCCTTTGTCAGGAAAAAACGAAATTACTTTCCGAACGACCCAATATTTTATATGTCAGTTACATTTTAGATTATATTTGTTGAAGCAGTTTTCAAAAATATAAAAAAGGACTTGCTTTTATTTTTAGCAGGAAAAGGGAAAGTAGAGATAAAAAAATACTAATAAATAGAAGAATTTTGATTTAATGGAATACAACAAAACACACACATTAAAAACACAATAAAGCTGTGGTGTTTTAAAAGACTTCAGAGAGAAATATGAACCTGTCACGTTAATTAAAATAGTAATAACAAAGAAACAGCATAAAGTAAGTTTTATTTATACACTGGATATCTCAATAAGAAAAAATCAAAACATAAATAACACCAAGCAACAAGAATCAATACATCTTGTCCATCTGAGAGGGTAGTATGGAAATAAAACATTATTAGTTTATGTTACTTGCCTAATAAAGTATGACACTTATTAGGGAAAAGGCGATTAAGGGAGTTAAAGAAACATATCCCAGATGTTGTAGCACAAAACATATGATGCAATTATTTTCCCATCCATTTCTGATTGTTAAAAAATTAGTACAATATTTTAAATGAATGATACATACTGTAAGTTAATTACATTCTTTCCATTATCATTTTTTAAATAAATATTTAGTAAAGGAAAGTACTTCTGAAGTATTTGTTTTTGCTTTTTTAATTAATTCAGTCAGCAAATATTTGATTTATTTGTAAATTTGGTTGAATGTTAAAGTTTATTTTTAAATTTTTATGCATATTTTATTTTGAAAGTAACTTTATATTCATTATTATGGTATGAATGTATTTTTATAAAATGTTGAAGAAACAAATATCACTATTCAATTAGCACATTTTATTCAATAATAATACATAGAAAAATTGTAATTTTTATCCACATTGTTTAAATGTTAACTTAAAAAATAGATTTTTCTTAATTTTTTATATCCGAGAAACAAATTATATGTTAAAATGTTTAACTACAGCCAATTGAACCTAACATCCGATTTTTTTATATTTGTGATTATATAATGTAAATTCCAAAAGTTAGTTTAGATCTTAAAGTTTTTTAATGAGTTGATATGAAAATAAGAAACTAATAACAAAATACAGAAATCATCAGCAAAAATAATTTTAATATGCAAGACATTCATTTACAAGAATGAATTCCCATTTCTTAAATTTAATATCACAATTTTTTTCAATATATCTGAAAGTTATTTTAAAATCCTGTTAAACAATTGAATAATTTCAAATGCATTTTGATCTTGGCCAATTTAATTCTAACAATTATTTTTTATCATAACAATTTTTAAAAATTCTATGTAAATGAATATCCCGCCTTTTAAACACCAAATTTTAAAAAAAAGATAAATTCCTATTTAAAAATAATAAATATACACCTTTGGAGTTATTGATAAACAGCCTAAGGGATCTCCTTTTAGAATATCTGTTCCAGCATTGTATACCATAAATTGTGGAGAAAATTCTTCTATAGCTGCAGCTAGATTTCTAAACAGAAAATGGATCCTTGTTAATTTATAAAATTATATAGTAATAATAAAACCTATTCAAAAATCAAAACTATTCAAATCACTTTTATTTTCAATAATTTTTAAATAAATTCTTATAATTAAACATATTTCTCTCAAAGTGAAATAATTCTCTTTGATGTAAGGAGGTAAGGGTGAAGAAAATAATTTAATGTCAATTTTTCATTTAAATAATATTCTATTTCTTAAATAAAATCTACATTTACTAAAATAGTAACAAGATATAATGAAATTTTGGAAAACATTAAAATATTCTAAATGTATAAATAACAATACTGCCATTCTACATTTAAGATATCAAAATTTCTGATTTATTGATTTATGTGAAAACAATTGCCTCACAAATTCAAATCAGTGCTGAAATTTATAAAACTATACAAATGCCATACTTACATTTGACAATGACACTTTTAATGGTTGTTTTTATAGCGAATAAAGTGAAAACCCTTTGTTCTCTCAAAAACTGCAATTTAAAATATTTTTTTCTTCTTCGTCATTAGATGTAAAATTTCTACGTATTTGTTCAGATATTTGGTTATCAATAGAAACAATGAATTTAAAACAAATATTTTTTTTTAATTAATAAAATAAAATAAAATATAAGGGAAAGAAAACATTAAAAAATCTAAATAAAAAAATATTTATGTTTCTTATTAACTGTCCACAATTTTATAATTTTTTTAAAAAATTTGTAAGATGTGAAAAATGAAAATATTTTAAACTTGAGCTAAAACAAATGACACCAGCAAATTTCAAAGAGAAGTGATGAATATTTACCTTAAAACGTTTTCTAGATATTCTATATCTTCAGTCAAATGTCTCAATTCTACTTTCTTCTTAATAGCTCCTGTAATATAAAGTATATAAAAATAATTTAGAAATTATTTTACATGAAATTTAATTTTATTATAACTTTCAATATTTTGATGCAATTTTCTTTTCTATCTAAATAGAAATTTTGAATTTTCTTTGCCAAATAAATAAATAAAGCCAATAAGCTATTTTTACAAATAGCAATACTATCATTATTAATCTGCAACTCACAATTAAACTTCAATCACTAGGACACAAGTTCAGTTTGAATAAATACTGAACAAAATTAATAGCAACTGAATTAGTAACTAATACAAAAGTTTCAATACATATAAAAAAACATAAATGCTAAATTATTTTAAATGCAATACAATCTAAAATCCAATATCTGTTTCCTCATCACTTAAAGTAAAAAAATATTAAATGCTATTGCTACTTTCATGAAAAAATTTTCAATGAAAAATAGGTCTTTTGAATTCAAAAAATAGGTTTAATTTAAAAATTATTCATATGCAATACCTTTTGCATGTTCATCATGTGGATATATTTCTCCATTGTAAACATCTAAAATGAACACTTTTTCATCTCCCATGAAATCTCTCTCATGACCATTACCCTAAAATCATTCATGCATCATTACTTAACTTGTTAAAAATAAATTCCACTATAATAAATATTCCTGGAATTAATTAATTTTTTAAAGCAGACAAATTGATAAATAAGAATTTTAAGAAAATTTAATATGTGGTAAAATATTTATTCAGAATGTTAACCTTGCTAATTTATTTGAATATTAATCATGTTTCTAAGAATCTTTAACATTATTCTTGCTCCTTCAGTTTTGCTAAGCAAAGTATTTCTGATAATGATAAGAATTACAGACATTCATTTCTTATACTCATAAATCCACTATATCTTTGCTGCCTTTAATATAAAAGCAGATCCTGAATCATATGTTTATAAAATTTTGAATTTCACATCACAAAAGAATTTGCTGAATGTAAATAGTATATAAAAATGCCAACTATAAAAGAAATAGGTAAAGCTATATCATGGAAAAAACATAACAGGCATAAATAAAGAAATTATTAATGACTGTTTCAAATGTTTGCAAGAAAACTATTTTTTATACTTGTTTCTTGATTTGGGAATTTCCAGGACAAAGAAAAACTATGAAAACTTCCTTTATAGATTGCCAAATTCCTTACAAATTCATCATTGCTATATCTGCATTCAACAAGTGAATAACATCAATAGACTAAAATCAAAATAAAATATAAGTTCTTGAAAATGAATCCTTATCGTATGTAACTAATTTATAAAAGGAGAATTTTACTAAATATCAACTGAAAGGTACTATTCTATGTTCAATTCTTTTCTATTCATTCTCAGAAATCTTCTGCTCAAGAATTTTAAAAAATACTAATTAATTTAATTAGTTTAGCAATTTGATTGTTCTCTGTCATGAAAATCTTAAAAGTATATGAATTCATACATTAAGTGAATATAGTAACTCGTTTTTAAAGTTCTGATAATGTTTCATTGAAATAAAGAACTTTTATTTATAAATATCAGTCATAAAATGAGCTTTTGAAGAATCTGTTGAATTGCAGTCTTTCTGTATTTTTATTTTAAATATTAATAATAATTTTAAATAAAAAGAAGAAAACATCAAAACCTGATGAGCATCCAAATCTACAATCAGCACTCTCTCAATGGCAGGATAGTTCATGAAGATGAATTTTATGCATAATGTGATGTCAGCATAAGCGCAAAATCCACCACCATCTTGTTTGGAACAATGATGAAATCCTCCTCCAATATTCACGGCCCACCCTCTCTCCATTGCCAATTTTCCTGCCTGAAAGATATTATTCGAATTTAATGATATATATATATATATATATACACAGACAGACAGACAGACAGATAGATAGATAGATAGCAAACAAAATGTTTGTTTGTTACAAATACCACAAAATATATCAGGATTTCATTGATTTTCGTTTACTAGCGAATTGTTTTTGAATAGGAACCAATTTATTTTATCTTTTGCCCTCATCTTCTTTCAAATAAAATCTCTTGTTCAAAAAAATAAAGAATTTGCAAGAAAAAATATTAATTAATATCACAAATTACTGTTCATTTTCAAAGAGCTGTGCATTTTGAATAATGTTTTAGCTGAAAATAGTTCTCCCCGTAATCTTTGCTCGAAAATATTGGAAAACCTGAAGAAAAAATTTGCTTTAGTATTTCTGCTGTCTCCTGCTATTCTGCACATCCAGAATTGGCAATATAGAAAATTGCACTTTACGAACTCCTAGTATACACAAATAATTATATTTTTGCTCAAAATCAAACGAAAAAAATTAGTTATATTATCACAAGAATACCATGATTAGGTTCACACTCATAAACATATCTTATCCCCTCCCCCCACGACAGTGCCCGACGTGTTAAACAATCGAACAAACTCATATTAAGATGCTTTGAAGCGGAAAGTCAATGAGACGTGAGCATTGTCGAATGCCTCCGAGAGTGCCATCACGCTTTGAGTTCCAGAAATTACTATCGATCTTCAAGATAGGAAGTCAATCCTTAATACAGGTAATGGGCATTTGAGACAATATTAGTAGAAACGCCATTAGACAGACAGACAGACAGATTCTTAAACAGCTTAAAAAAATTTTCAAACACAAAGTACTAGTACAATGATTACTGGTACTCAAGAAAAAAAAAATCCTTTTGCATATTACCTTTAAAAAAAAGAATGAAATTCCTTAATTATTCCCCATAAAGAAACCCTACAAAGATCTAGACTCTACATCATTTTTCAAAAATCTAATTACTATGACAGTGCTTTCAAGCACAAATATACATATATCTGGAATTTTATTTTTTACCTTAACTTTAATCTAGATCAAAAGCAATTTCACTAATAAATCAAAATTTAAAAAAATTAACATTTGCACAAGATAAAATGAATACTGTTGTCAAATGCATTAAATGATAATCATTTAATTGAAATAAGTATATTGTTAAATAAAATTTAATATAACTATGTGCTAACATGTATATGTATATATATATATAGTGACATTTAACAATTTTTTTAAAAAAGAGTTTTTCATTGAAGATATTACCAGTATTGTTCCACCTGTCTGATAACGAAAAGGACGCAGAATTCTTTGTTGCACCAACTTATTTGGCAATGCAAAAATAAAAGGGATTTCAGTAATTCGAGCCACATATGCACTCCACTGAAAATGAAATAAAGATAATGTAAATATTTCTTATTGAGTTTTAAAAATATATTAGACACTGAAGCATATTTTAATTATCAATAATGCAGAATTTTAATAATTTAACAATTTATTATATATATATCACTGAAAGTTGTATTTAGTTTACCTTTAGTTTATTTAAATATGATGCTGGATGAACAACTTGTAACACTTCATCACTTGCTTCACGGGGTTCAACAGATGTATCCTTTTTAATAATTCCAGAACCTATATTGATAAAATTAATGATTGGATGATTTTTTCTGTGCATGAATTCTAAAAATTTCAAAAGTGGATAATGATAAAATATGTAATGATTAATGCAAAAATTCAATGGTTTCAAGAGTAGATATATTTTAAATTCAATTGATATTACTGCATACTAGTTAGTTCTTTTTAAGCAGCTGAACGAATATATATTTTTACCAGTTTCAATAAAGTTTAAAAATTAGTTATTGATGATACCAAATTAATTGAAATCTAAGTTACATCTGCCATTTTTATCAAAGATGTTTCAAATTTATTTTTAATCTTTTTCTTGCCATTTAATAATCCATGTCAATATTAATACTACATTGATATTTCAAAAAAATTTGCATTATTAAAATATATTCTGAAAATATCTAAATTTTACAATATTTTCAATCAAGAATCAATTAGAGAAAATTGTTAAATTGGTTATTTATCCATCTACAAATCTAAAGCCAGGCAAAAAAAGTAGTTTCAACTTATGAACAAATATTATCATGCTTTTTTTAGGGAATTGCCAAATAAATACAAGTGGGAACGGTTTCCCCAAAACTTTCTCACATGCTCTCTAATCAAAGTATTATCTCCCAAAATGCCTACCATAGAATTGGCTATGAAATATTAAACTTTGGATCAGTTTAGCATTTTTACTGGATCTATTGGCAAGTTTTTTTAACAATTGATTCTTGGTATGTTGTAAATAGAATATGAAAATCATGTTTGTATTTTAAATATTTTTTCACAAATAAATGAAACAAAAATTTGACACAAAATTCCATGACAAATTTTACATATTTAACTCATTACATTATTACACCAAGTTTTATATTATTAAGTTATTCTGAAAACGTAGATCAATAGGAGATCAACTGCTCGTTGAATTTTTCTTAAAATTTGAAACATTTCAAAAGAAGTATATGATATTTGTGTCCATTTAGCTCTCTTTATTTTATATTTATTAGTTAACTTATTACCAAACAGCAGAGCAAACAAACTTCTTCAAGGCCAATTTTGCTAAAAATAGGACACAAATGTACAAATATAGCATAAAAACCATATTCCAAATCTCATCTATATTAATAAAAACATTTTTGAGTTATCTTTATCACAGACAGACAAATGGACAGTTTTTAAAAAATGATTTTTTCAACTTGATGAGTTCTTAAATATGGAAAGCCGTCAAAATCTCAAGTTCAAATTTTTGGGTGATTACAGTATCTTCTCTATACTTTCTATAAGAGGATATAAAAACTGGCCTTATGAATAATTTTCGATCATTTAGAAAATTAATAAAATAATTTGAAGCTTCTATTGATAATACTTGACCTACTTGTAGTAAAAGAAAAGATTCAAAAATAAAAGCTCCAAATACTTCTCTCCTCAAGTGCATATATATTTTTAAATTTAAATGACTGCTAGTTACAAAAGTACTAAAATTATCATGAATGATATTGAAAATATGGGTACTTTTCCATTACACTGACGCAAATCTCGCCAAGCAGACTTTTTGGTGACAGCACACAATTGCCATTTTGGTGCAGGAGACAAAATGGCGCAACTTTAAAAAAAAATGTTTCGGCAAAAGGTTACCAGTGGCGATATTCTGTTTGGTGGTGGTTGCATCATTATTGGCAACTTTTCGTCTGTGTCAGTATAATGGAAAAGTACCAAAATATGTTTTATAGACAATATTTAACTTTAGAACAACTAAAGCAATTGTTGCTATTAATAAAAGGCTCAAAACATTCTTAGATTCCATATATGCTTTTCACAAGTTAAGACTTTAAATGTGTCTGCCGTTACAAAGATATTTGACAATGCCTTTAATAGATGAAAATAATTCAACACAGTTAATATGTTAACATTAAATATTTTAATTTAACATTATTTAGATGAATATATATGTATATTTTTTACTTTCAGGTAAAATTTTAGCAATTTAATATTTAAGAACATTTTTGAAATAAGTGGAAGACTAAAAGCAAAAAATTATTTTTCTTACCTATCAAAAGATTATAAACTTTTCCCCATTTCTCAGAATCAAATGGATGCAACTTTTGTAATCCCATAAATCGAATATTATAATGAGGGGAATATATTATTGGCAGTTGATCTTCGTTGATATCAAAATAAACATTCATTCTAAAAAAAGAAGAAAAATATTTTTAACTAAAAATGTTTCAGATATCAAACTATTTACTAAAATATCTGTAATATTTATATCAAATAATTCATATAAAATCCAAATTTTTTTCATTTGTATACAGTATTACAATACAAATTTAATACTACAGTTATAATTACAATTTATTACTATATTGCTGTATAGTAATTAGTTTTATTACTATACAGTAAGCAATGAAAAAATTTGTATTAATTTAAATAAATAAAATGGAAAATTTTTCAACATTATCTACTACTAATTCTAAAGGTGTTTAATTTTTCAAAGAAATGCATGCTTTTTTTTTCTTAACATTTCATAATATTTATAACAATTTGGGAGTAAATCAAGGAATCAAGGGAATAAACCATAAACTGGAAAAAAAGGTGAAATAAAAGTATACGAAGAAGAATAAAGAAAATATTATGTTCAAGACTGTAATTTTATACAATGAGAATTTCAAAAGTTTAAGTATGCCAAATAATAAAAAAAGGTAAAAGAAAAAAAATGTCAACTATAATAAAAGATATAATTTTATAGATAACTGAAATGCCCTACAGAATAGGCATATCAAAACTCAATGGATAAGATCTATACTATGAATGAAAATGAGAGACAAAGCTCCATACTCAGAAGAAATTCAGCCATTAATAAATCTCATTAAATATTTAATAGTGCTAACACTTCTACCATTACAGAGAAAAATTTAAAAATTATAAGAATACATGAAAAGCATATACATTAATTGATCATGGAAAAATAAACAGAATCCTAGAATAAATAATTTGCTACAATGATTTAAATATTATAAATCAGCAATTTAGTGTAAATCCTAAATTATATAGAAAAAAAAATTATAATTATAGCTTTTGTTAACAATAAGTCAGTTTTCTACCAGGAAGACATTAATTCATCAAAATTGAATATAAATTTGATAATATGAATAAAAATTAACAAGTGGGAAATATAAAAACATGATTAGCTATTCAAAGTATTGGATGGAATTTTAAGATCAATATCATAAAGTTTCATGTCAGATCCTATTTCTATCATTTTTTCAGCAATTTCTTTAAAATGGTGGATAAAATACATTATACAGACAGCATACAACCAAGTCTAGCACAGGTTAGAAGTAATATCTGAGTAACAGATGTTCAAATATGCTAGTAATGCTGCATATTGTAAATATTCCAAAGCAAAATCTGGATAATTTTTGAGTTCCTCTCCACATATTAGAGATAAATTAAAATAAAATAGAATCAAACATCACTTATTATTTAAAATCAATTCATTCTTAGCAATTCATATCACATTTCTAGATATTCTAAACAAAAATTCTAGAAATAAATCTTTGCTTGTTAAACAAGAATATTAATCCAAAAACCGAAATATATATATTTAACTATTGGAAATTTTTTGTAACAAATAATGACATTTTTTCTAGAAATAAACTACAGAAAAAACATTTAAAATATTAAATTCAAAAATATGAATATCACAAAAAATGAACAAATCCATGAGAAACCTAATTCAAATTTATATAAATAAGTATATATAATAAGCAAAAAATATAGTAACCTCTAACATTATTATAAATATGTAAATTTTATTCTTCTTAATTTGAAATATATATATATATTCACTCTACATTTCGCTGGAAGAGCAATAATCAATATTTAGATTTTATAAAATGACTGCTTAATAAAAAAGAAAACATTAAAGAATGCGATTTGAAATCATCAGATGATACAAAGCCATTAATTGAAACAAAATTTTTGACGCGATTTAATCCATACAAACCTTAACTACTGTAAATAACACTTGTACATCTGCAAATAATGTCTAATTATGAAAACAGAAACCAACGCTATTTCCCATTCGAACGGTATACTTCTGCGCAGTGAAAGCTGGATTAATGCGCATACGACTGTGCGGGAATTTAAAATTAAATAGTCTCATTATTGTACTAAATTCTCAGATTCCATTTATGCCTTGAACACCGTTTAAGTTTGAAATAATTAAAAAACTTTTTAAAAACCATCTTCCGATGAGTAAATTTTTAGCCTTCATTTCAATTCAGATTTGGACGTAGTTAGCGCATGCGTAGCATTCACAGCATTTACTACAACAACGCAGTAAATGCTGTTATTCCAAATGCAATGCAACCTATCGTTTTTCCGAATCGAAACCAAAAATCAGATATATTAATGCCGATAGTGTCTACCAGATATAATAATTATCTCATGCAACTGAAAAAAGCACACATTTTTTTAAATGAAACGATTGTTCTGTAATATTTCTCAAGATTAAATCGAACAGGTATAATCGTTTCAAAATGGAATGCCCCCTATTGTTTTTCCGAATCGAAACCTAAAATAAGGTATATTAATGCCAATATTATCAGCCAGATATAGAAATTATCTCATGTAAGAAAACAGAAAACGTTTTTTTTTATGAAACAATTGCTCGGAAATATTTCCCAAGATTAAATCGAACAGGTATGACCGTTTCAAAATGGAATATGTGGAGCTCCATTTGAATGTGAATAACAATTAATAATATAATCATTTTGCATGTTTCTATTACAAGAAATGGCTACTTGATAAATGAATTAAACTATTTATTACCAGTCGAGAAGAATGAAAAGATATTAAAAATATGTGTTCAGAAACGAAATCAAATAATGGATTGTAAGAAACAAATGGAAGAGAGTGAGAAAATAAAACAAACACACACATCTGTACATGTAATAAAGCTCATTGTGAGTGTTGGCTTTCTACAGGCCAGACTATTCCATCTGGAGCCACTGAATTCGGCATGTGTATGAACAATTTTTTTAAGAAATATTTTAACCATATTTTTCAACAATATGTTTCGGACAAAATTATAAAATTTAATCTGCTCGAGCACGCCTTTGGCAAAAAATTAGCTTTTATGAAAATGGTGCTATCATACTGACAAAAGATCAAATTAAAAAAAAATCAAGTATTATTGCAAATTAAATCTTTAAAAAAATGTAACTTTCAGCATGTGACTGGATAAATGATATATTGTGTGAATAACTGTGATATTTTCTTTAAAAAATAAATGCCAAGCAAAGGTTTATGTGATCGTTTGCAATATCTATATCATTAATTCAATAAATAATCGTTATTTACAGTAAACATGATTGAATTCATACGCATTGCAGGATACGCATTGAAATTCGAGTTCAATGACTAATTTGTAAATCCTTAGCAATAGGCATACACATTGTTTAGTTCTGTTAACTTGGTCTAAATCAGATAAATAATTACATTTTATGTAGCTTGAAGCAAAAAATGCGTTGATGAATAATGATTTTTAGATTTTTTTTTTTTTTCGAACTTTAAATATTCAGCACGTGTTGAAATGGTAGCGTAATATTATGGAATAAATATAAGATGTGATATTTTCTACATAATTCCACAACAGCTGATTGCAAATGATAGAGATATGTAGTACAATAAACAAATAATCATAAGGCTTCTATAATAATATGAATTATTTGGCAATCGAAATTTGAAATTTAAATATATTTGACTGAGAAGTTATAAAGAGAGCTAGGTGCTTAAGTATTTAATTGAAAATTTTATGCATTAATCGTAATGAACCAGCTGATTGCGCCAAAAGCGGCTAGTCTCTCCCTATAAAACAAAGTCATAAATCTTGTTACACCCTTTATAACTCAAGAACGGCTGTGCCACTTTTAATTTTTTTTTTTTTTATTCGTCTCAGCTCGTAATAGTAGAATAACCATTACAATGTCGTAAAAGGTCACAGAAAAAAATTGATATTGATCTTACGGGTACTTTTCTTAGGAGTTAAACCAACAACACAGATTGTAAAAGGTCTTTCCAATGATTGAACTAACTGGTGTTATTTGTGAACTATTTGTGCTGGGAAGCAACATTACAGATTTATAACAATATTTATATAGGTTCCAAAATATCGATGGCAGCGTCTGAGGAATCATTTTTTAAAAGTTGATGGTTTAATTTTCATGTCATGTCTCACTTATTGGTTTTAGAGATGCTTTAATAGTATTTGAATCAATAGTGGAAAATTATGAAGTATGTCACGAAAGGCAGCGATATGGCGGTTTTTGGCATTCAAACCACAGTTATCAAAGGGGAAATTACCAGTTATCGAGTTGGTCGATATGTGAACTGCAATGAAGCGATTTGGCATATATTTTCATTCCCTATTCACGAGCGTCATCCCATTGTTGTATATTTGGCAGTGCATATGAAGAATGGGGAAAGAGTTTATTTTAACAAGCCGAATGTGGCTGGCTCAACGAGCTGAAGCCCCTCCAACAACAACACTGACGCTTTTTTTTTTCTTTTTTTTTGTGATTTGCCAAAGCCATCCATTTGTCCGAACGTTGCTTTACTCAGAGATGCCACGTTATTACACTTGAAGTGCTTCAACGAAGACATTTCAACTTCGGAATTAAGGCGACAAGGTTCCTGGTCATCCGGATGATTGTTCTACTATGGGTCGGATTGATGAGGCATCTAGCCCCGGCAGGGGCTTAACTTCGGTAATGACAAACTGCAAATAACCTAACGATCAATATGTTGCCGAGATCTTCGTCGGAGAATGCTGAAACTGAATGCAATGCATGAACGTCGAAGCATAAATATGCGTGCCCTATTAATGCTCTTGGCCATATTTATACAGTTCATCCAAAGAATGATTAATGCTTCTGTTTGCGGTTGTTAAGGTGGGTTCACACAAAACTAATTATTGCGCGCAATAGAAGATCAGGCCTACTTCCGGAAAATCACGTGACAACAACGGGATAATGGCAAATAATTGTCCCGTCGGGACAAACGTTGTCCACGTTGTCTCAACTGTCCGCACGAGGACAATGCCGAGACAACAGAACAGAGGCAACGATTGCGCGCAATAGTTAGCTTCGCGTGAACCCACCTTTATTGATGAATGTTCGGGAGCCAACATCATTCGAATCACTACGAACTGATAATGTTATAGTGTACCAACATTTCTGCTCGCATGTTAAGAGCACAATTTGCTTGAAAACGATAACTGTGACACGACAATGGCTGAAGAAACTGTTTCTGCAGCTCCAAGTCAGATATACACATTATTTGCGATATCCTTTCGACATGATATTCTTATAAGATTATTATAAGGATATCAGATAGATTATCTTTATTAAACCCGAAATTATATCTGATTAGTCAGATATCCTTTTGACATGCTTCCCATCCAATTCACATGATCTGTGGAACAAATGCAAAGATAACAAGTCAGAAGACATTTTACTTAAAATTTGTGTAAGTTGGCTTTGCTGTTGATTGAATACATGTGTGGCAGTTTATTAGTGATGCTAGGAATGCCAGCGCCAGATTGTGGAAT